>DWJK01001534.1:0-16709 GCA_018248815.1 Croniades pieria auraria
GTTTACCAACCCGCATTTGGCCAGCGTGGCAGACTATGGTCTTAACCCTCTCAATATGAGAGGAGACCCATTTTCCAACAGTGGAATGACAAATGGGTCGATTATTATTTTTTTATTTTTACTTCTGAGACTTGAAACTAGGAAGATTCCGAGAGAAATGTTCTTCATAAAATAACAAATATTTTACCGATTGCCTGAGAAATTGGCTCAGGATAGGAATATTATAATTTGCAGTATCAAGTGAAGCATTTGTACAAGTATGGCATCGTTATTTTTTTATTACGGTTAGGTAAATTTAAGGAAATAACAATAGACAATCATTAGCAATTCAAAATAGAATGATCAATAATTATCGACCTTACAAAAATATAGTTTCGTTTTTTAAGTTTTTCTACCACATTTTCAATAACCGAAGGATCGTCTTACAAATAAGATTCTTTAGCTGACAAATGGAACCTGCTCAAAACTTCTCCAAAAACTGCCTACGTAACGCCGTTACGTCAGACCCGCAACCTAACTGGCATTTTGCCAAGGATCATCCCCTAGATTATACACTTTGCTTCCACTAGTTAGGGCCCAATTTGGCTTGTGTGCTTAATCTTCAGGCGAGGGATTTTTTCCAGCATACTACGCTTTATTTCTCTTGTGTAGCTCTCAATTTCACTTATTTAAGCGCGTCGAGGGCCTGGAATTATCACAAATCAAGGTTAAAATATGCCTATAGGGGCGAGGTGAGGTGCTGTGGGCCTAGGCACGTAACAGAAACTCAGTAATTTGTTTTACGACTTTTATACGTTGAGCGAAATGTACTTTATTTGAAAATAAACAAATTATTTTATTTATGAACGGTACACATTTTATCTGCAACGTCTGGAAAATTCGAAAATGTTTTGTCTCGAATGTTTTACTTATGACCTACGATATCGGATGTCGTAAAATACATATTTTAAGTTACGTATTTAAGTAAATATTTTTTTATTATCACAATATTTTGGCTCAAAACAGTGTGCTGTGATAAGTAGACTTTTTAAGCCAAATGTCCTCTTTGTTTGCTCTTGTCTTTTTACTTAAATTTTGTTTTAATGAAAATGTCTTAGTAGATCCAGTTCTGAAAGGGATTTAATTTTCTTATTCTATTCACATGTTTTTATTCCAATATCGTTCAAAAGCTATAAATAGTATTACAATATCCGCATCACTGTCAACGCCACGCAGTCACTAACCCGGGTAAATTACCAACTACCTCCCTTTACTATCTAGGATAATAGTTAACTAGGTACAGAAAGACGTCTGACTTGTGGTGTACACAAATAGATATACAATTCGCTTAATTAATACTTTATTTGTTAAGTATAGAAGAAATAACGGCGATGCTGTGAATATGCGAATTTTGTTTAATGCTTGTGATGAAATTGAGTATGAACTAGACGCGAGTATCTTTAGGTCGTCCATAAGGGTAACAAATCTTTAAATTATTAAGGGCTTTTGCCCTTAAAACAGTACCACATTTTTATGTGCTGTTGTTTGGAAATTGATACAGATTGCCCACTGCCGTCAAGTGAAGACATGGAAGAAATCAATAGTCTACTTGTAAGAAAAAGAGAAAATTTGCAACTTTTTTGGAGATTCTAATACTTGATCTTTAAAGTGATTCCTCGGTGATAGTGCAGCTGTGGACTCCTTTGCCTCTGTCAACGGTTTGTCAACAAGCTAACGAACGTTAAATGAATAACGACCTGTTGCGATTGTCTAAATGGATAATGGGTCATAAATAGTGCCGTGTCACGCGCCCATGTCGCCGCTACTGTTTGATTCTCATACTCCAGAGACGTTTTGTCGCCCATAGTACAGCTCTTTCCTTCACCATAAGCAACGCTTTGAATGTGATGGCTTTCTTATTTTTCATTTTTCTCGCCTTTCTTACTTACTTTCTTACTCTTCATTCTTATGTTGTTAGAATTCGATTATCTGTTGACATGCATCTACAACGTGTTTTTTTGTTAATGAAAAGAGAATTGCACATATTATAAGCGAGATATCCGCGTTCAGCTTACGCACAATTTATCCTTACTTCATTCCTATAATAAATTGGCTAAAAGCGGTAGTCGAACACGAGGCGATCCATCATCTGACGGGAGCACTAAATCGTTAAATCGCCTCCGATTCATCCATCAAATCGACCGATTATTTCGTCTCTTTAATGGTGTCATACTGTAACGAACTAAATACATTATGAGTTAACACATTATAATGGAAATTTATGTGAGATTTTATCATTATTATCGTGAGCTTGTCTCAATCCACGCCTGGACATAAGATATAAGCCCTAATCGAAGTCATCTCTGCCTGTCCTTTACTATGTGAAATTTATATAACATCATTTCAATTTGTAGGTGTATTAAATTCTTTTAATTTCTGCCATTTCTTTACAGTCTCATAACAACAATTTATGTCATAGGTACTTCCGAGAAAAAGTAAATTCATAAAAGTGTCATTTTCGTGAGAGTATTAAGCATTTTTCACGATTACCCCCCCAGTTCTTAGAATTTAAATGTTGTCAAAATATGAAAATGATTATTTTACATAAACCGCGTACTTTGCTTTATTTCCTTCTTGTCGATGCATTAATTAGATTCAAGGATACTGTAATTAGATTCGAGCATATAATCTGTTAGGAACTATTTATAAGATGGAAGTGTAAACGTGAAAGTTATATACATTACATAGGTATAAGAAATGTAATACGCTCTTTAGCCGCATCCAGTAAACTAGGTATCTTATTCATGTACATTTGTTATGTTGTTTACGTAGCGTGGCTAGAGATAGGTGGACGAAAAATTAAATGCAAACGGTCGCGCCGGCAGTTTGGCTGTGTCGGAGGCTAAGTCCTGCTCATTTGTATATGTAACTCGCAGAAGTTGACTAGGCACTATGACGAGCGAAATGATAAAACGTTGCTAGGTCACGTACGTAGCTAACGTAATATGAAAATATCTCACACGGGTATAACTAATGTAGTTACTGCTCGTTTTGTAGGTATTGGTATGCGGAGTCAGATGGCGCCAGGAGTCTTCCCTTATACCTTACAAGTACCTAGTTGATTTCTGCGTGTTGAACTGAAAATCATTCTACAGTTAATGTTGACATTTTAATGTGACATAATCTCAATTTAAATGTTCTTTGGGATATTTGATATGTCTCTGCTTAATGTTATAAAACTAACACGGTCACGCGAGCTACTAGATTTTAAAGTCTTATTAGGATAAGAAAACGTACTCGTAGTTGAGTTAGGACTCAACTACGTTTTCTTCACGACCAGTAAGTATTATGAATGTTAAGATTTATTTACAATTTCCTTTATGAATCTGCTTTTCAATCACTACAAATAGTTGGGCTAGTTGACCATTCCCAGTCAATCCTTCCATCGTCCAACTATTAGACAAGAGGCTGTTTAGAATGCCAAGAATACGCAGTCGACCATAGAACAAAAAATGTGTTTCCAAATAATTGGTATCATGTTAATGAGATTCAATTTTCACTGTCACGGCCGCACGGTCGTCGGGACAGTTGTCGTGACTGTTCGCGTGTCGGCAGTTTGTTGGCAAACATTTCATGTATTTTTATCAGCTGACGTAAACACACGCAGTCTGGATGATAGCCAGTCTATTCACGTCACTTGTACACACTATCTCTCACGTTGCGAATCGTCGTGAGCGGAGTTCCACTTTATGAAAATTACTTGCTGTGTTTTAGATTGTATTGGCTGGAGACCACTAATATCTCACAGCTGGGGGTAGTTAACGCACTTGGAGATGTCGAATAATGTGTTAAATGGAATAACGTTAAACGCTCTGAGCCGTTTTATGATGGAGGAGAAGGGGAGAGGCTTTGCCTTAAAGATTTTTCGCACAAACGTTTTTGATGTATAGTAAAATTTATTATATCGGGTAAATGTTTGGCAACGGTTCGAGTGACTCGCGTTATTAGTATCACACTGTTGCTTTGCCAAAATACTCAATTATCTCGGAACTGGTTAAAATTGAAAATCAGATTGGGCATGTTTTCGAAGTAAACCGAGATTCAATAAAACCAAAGCATCGCTCACGAGTTTGCCCTAATTATATATCCTTAGGTTAAATCATGCACTAATTAAAACTTTCGCCGAATTTCAGTGTTGCCTATTGTTATTTGAGCTGGTAGGTAATTTGTAAATTCTTGGGGAGCCATAACGACGAACGACTTGTGATTCTCGGAATCGCGTCGATTTTAAATAGTGAAGTGAGCATAGTTACTCATAATATACTCAATTCGGTGTAGTATTTAGTCGTGCACCTTCAAAATGGCGAGAACTCATGATTTCAAGTTTTTTTGATTGGCGTTTGTTTTAATGCCAGCCAGTTGTAATCATTAATCTATGCTATCTGAGAAAGTATTTTTAACATTCAAGTACCTAAAACATCTTTTACTATAGATTCTTGGACTAATCTTGCCCACATGATCCTATTATTTTCAGTAACAACATCTTTTTATTAAAAATTACTCCGAGTGTTGGGTACCCAACACAAATAGTTATTGTTACATTATGTTGTGATACCATATCCAAATATTAAATCAGTTGTGAACAAACTCGTCGTTCACGAGCAGACGCAGAATTAGGTCGACTGATTTAAATTCATGATCGCGGACAATTGTTCGCAGAATACTAAAAATGCCGTAAAAGCGACATTTTTTTGTGAAATATGTCCGATAGCATGACTAGTAACGTAGAAATAAAGACCAAGGGAATTTCTCGACGCGTACCTTCGATCTTTAAAGTTGTCCACGAAGATTATAGGTAACACTATAATCGGGCAGATTGAATTATCTATTCAAAGGCACATTTTTGTTGTTTAGGTTCTCGATTTTTTTATGTTATGTAATAACGCCATCTCGTACTTGGACAGCGTGTAGACAATTGCCCCAGTTCTTCTCATTTTGAGACGATACCCGTCTCCAACAGTGGAACGATAAAAGAGTTGATCATGATGGTGATATGATGTATACGGTACGTAATCTGTAATGAACTGATATGAGACAGGAGAATTCGAACCGACAGATTTTTCTTGTCTCTCTTATTACAAGACGCTGGGCTTATTTTGGCAGCTAATAAATTACATTTATCTGTGCCGCAATGCGTATGGAACAACGTTAGGCGCATTGACGTAAATGGACGATTCAGCGTGCGTTCGGTTAAATGTCGGTACGTGGATTTATTCTAGCGAATTCTCAACAACCATTCATAAGGAGACGTTATTGGTGGGGAATAATAACTAATTATTATTATTATTTTTATGTCACCACGCCAGGTCTTTCTTTCACAGGCTAGGGCGAAAGAACGGAGTGTCAAAAATCTTTATATAGATAAGATCTTTATATACAAACCTGACGTGTTTCGTCTACTTTTTCTACTTCGCTCGCCCCTCTCGAAGACCACTGACCCTTTATCAACATGTATCTGGTTTTATTTCGTCAACTTGCTCCCGTCAACATTTGATTTGTACATCTGCTATGTCATTCTGAAATAATCTCCAACTCCATATTATAATCATTTTTGTACAATTAATTTTTAACGGATGTGGTATTTTTATTTATATTCCTATAGGCTGCGCTTGTAATAATCATCATCGTTAATTCTTTCTCCGTTCCACTGTTCACACTGATCTCCTCGTAGAAGAAGTTTAGACCATGAAACTTGCCGTGCCAGCTAAGACCGTGTTGGTACATTTTCATGCCTTAGTGATCATTAGTGAAACCTATTATTATGCGATTTTTGTTTCATGCTACAGGAATTATGTTCATGGTGTGAGTTATACGTATATGTTAGTATATAATCACTTTTTACCTTTAGCTAGCTTACGTGTAAATGTAACACTCCGAGACTTTTCTACACGTGTTTTAAAGAAGTCTATTCAAGCGCGAACTCGTGAAAGGTGTGTTTCGTTATATCTGTGAACAAAGACCTCCTTTGTTTCCTTTTCAAAGAATATTTTAAGTGCTCACACTTCGACTATAGAACATGTTATATTATATTCCTCGATACAATAAAGAGAAGAACTTTCTAGAATTCTTTTTAAAGGGTTTGTAAATATTTGTGACGAATCTAAAGATTGGTATATTATGACTAATACACAACTTATGTTTGTTTGTGTTCTCAAGCCTATTTATTTAGAAAGTTGGAAAAAGACAACAAATTGCAGAACACTAATGCATTCTGTGTTCATCCTCAACATGTGGTGACATAATTGTGCCAAATTTATAGTTCTTTGAATGTTGCTCTGTTTTTGATCTAATCTATTTGTAATATTTTACTACAATTTAGTAAGATTTGTAGGCTCTATTACTCATTATTTATGTGTACGTATAAAACTCCACCGTCAATGCCTTTTTTGCATTTCAAATATTTGTACACGATTTTATTTACTTGATTTGATATTACAGCCGAGTGGTTGCGCACTCCGCGTGCATTCGAACGCATTACGCTCGCATCGCTCCCGCACTGCAGATCATTTGAATAAATATTCGCTCAGGGATTCTGTTCTTGTTGAGAATTATAAAAGTAAATTTAGGAAATTCTGGATTTTCACCTACAAGTATCATCGTTATCAACATCGTCAGTCTTTGGATATACACTGCTAGCAATAGGCGCCTAATTGGCGCCCTTTCTTTCGGTCCTGGGCCAATAGAGAATATTCTTCATGAATAAATCAAGAAATATCGAACACTACATTATTTCGCTTCGAATTTACGTAAAAAATAGAGTAGGGTGAATGCAATTTAAACCTTCTCATTTTATAAGGCTTCTGTATATAATTACTAATGTAAGTTCCAGTGAATCAGTAAGCTTTTTTGGCAATATTTTATATGTCATTTTTATGAATCATCAGAATTTCTTTAGCCATAGGGAATTCGACGATGCATCTTTCAGTATAAACGTATCATAAATATATGGCTTAGAATATTATTTACGTTTAACCCTCCAAAACGCAAACCAGTTTCTTTAGATTAATTTAATTGTTTATTTATGGAAGTTTTGAGTTTATTTATGGTAACATGTGACCACTAAGTTTTTCTATGCTCACTACTCTTCGCAGACTTCGCTATGAACAATCCAGTTCGTGAAAATAAAATGATATGATAATGTTCGTGTGTTACGATCTGATGGTTTTTAACATATAGATTTAAGCGCGCGAATACAATCTATTCTCACGATCGTCCTGTACAATGAGTCCTGTAGAGCTAAAAATACGACCAATGAATACTAAACGGCCTCCAGCTTTGTTCGTCAATCAGACCCACTTCAGACGTTTTGGCACTTTGTACATCTTCCGACAGAACCATTGTGGTTTTGATTCACAAGAGATGCTCGCATTGAGGGGACGTATTGAGACCGCTTGACAATGCAACGGGTAAATAGCGCAAAATTGCAACGATTGTGAATGTATAGTTAGTTTTTAGGTCAATTTCAATTGCGGAAATGAAATTGTATAGATTTTTAAGATAACGGTTTTATGCTTTAATATTTAACTTAAAATAATTGTTTTACTAGTGAAATTGACAGTTCCTGTTTTGTTGCAGCATGAGGTCACGACGGTGGCGCGGTGTCCGCATGGAAGCCCGGCGGACTGCTGATCACGCGCTGCACACGCTGCGCGCGCAATTCCGCCGCGCTCTGCCGGAATGGACCGCGCGAGCCTCTCGCCGCCGCCGGATAGCGCGAACCATCGGCCGCTCGAAGGAGGACCCGGCGGAACCCTCAATGCAACCACCCCGCCTGCGGAGGCCTTAAGCGACCCAGAGACTTCGCGGCCCGCGCCGCGCGCACTACCCTCTATCCCTGAGAGTGAGCCCTTGCTCGATCCGCTCAGTGTCAGTGTCAGTGAGAATTCGCGGAAAAATGGACGTCCGCTCCACGTGAAATTCGACGCTCAGTCGCCACCTGCGCCCGTATCGGTGTCTAGTTCTAGTTCGAGCTCTTCCGACGATGAAGACGTGTCGATTACTGAGGCGCGACCTCCGGATGGCGGTTGGGGCTGGGTCGTTGTGTTCGCCTCTTTTATGGTCAATCTTATCGCCGATGGCATCACGTTCAGTTTCGGGGTATTTTTTCCGCATTTTTTGGAGTACTTTGGCGAAGGCAAGGGCAAAACTGCATGGATTGCCGGAATTTTCATGGCGATGCCACTGCTCTCAGGGCCCATCGCTAGTTTCTTGACAGATAGATATGGCTGTCGGCGCATGACCATTTTTGGATCGCTACTTGCAGCTCTGGGATTTGTGATATCAGCCTTCGTAGATAATATGGAGACGCTGTTTCTTACTTTTGGTATTATGGCCGGATTCGGTCTCAGTTTGTGTTATGTAGCAGCAGTTGTGATAGTCGCATATTATTTTGAGAAGAAGAGATCTCTTGCAACCGGGATATCGGTGTGTGGAAGTGGGATCGGTACTTTTATATTTGCGCCGCTGACGTACGTTTTATTAGACGAATACGGGTGGCGTGGAACGACTCTTATACTGGCGGGTTTATTTCTAAACATGGCAGTATGCGGTTTGTTGTTTAGAGATTTGCCATGGACGGCAACAATGAATGAAGAAAGAGCAAAAGAGAGAAAACGAAGACGAGAAAGAAAACGCAATAAGCGTTATGGCTCCTCAGTCGACAGCTTCTCGGACAGCAAAAGCAGCGCGGCTGGATCTACCAAGGTCGCAGAGGCCGTGGATATCGAAGCCGTGGCTTCGCCAATTGTCCCTCAGTTTAGTTCTTTGGTAGACTTACCAACTTTTATGACTGGAGGAGAGGGGGTTTCGTTAGAAGTGTTTGAGCTAATGTCTAATAGAGGCAGAGCGTATGCTATTCTAGCTCAAAATTATCCAGGGATCATGTTGTCTTCGCGGAGTTTTAGTGACAGTGGTAGATTGCATGAACAATCTCCTCCTAAAGCCTTAATGTCGCCTGGGACTGCGTCCCCTGGAGCGCTTTCTCCTACATCGGCGCCACCAGTGACAGAAACCAACAGCAGAACAGCACCACTCAGTGAAAAGGCAGCGTTGTCCTTATGGTTACGCCGTCAAGGTGCTAGTGCTGTCACTTCGAAGAAGCCACCGGCGTTTCTTAAAGATTTGCGGATACACAGACATTCGCTTACATACAGAGGTGCAATGCTCAACATCAACCGATACAGGCTTCGGGCATCGTCATGTCCAAACATCTTTAGGAACTCTATGACCACCATTGCGAAAGAAAAGGTATGAAAACTTATTCAAGTGTTGAACAACTTGGAAAATACTCTCCTACATACATATATTGCGTGTATGTGTATGACATACAATAACAAAATCAGTTCTTAGTTTGTGAATTACAACTCTTATGATATTTCATAAAATCATCATCAGCTCGTTTCCGTAAAGTACTTGTCATTGCCTATTAACGCCACTGAACTCGATCGTCAGGTCTTAGCATCCAACTACTTTCAGTCATTTTACGTACATACATATATTACCTCGGTTCTGTGACAGATGTGACCAGCCCATTGCCACTTCAGCATTTTATGACATACTGAAATTAATAATTTTTTTTTATTATTATTATTAATTAATATACGACGGAGATAATACTAAAATTTATAAGGGAATTTTGGAAATCGTATTCATGAGCTGTCAATACTAGGCTATCACGAATGTTTTTTACAGAAATGTTTCTAATTGCAGGTGCAGTGGTATGCAGGCCTGTGGGACTTTTGGGATTTGGCAGTAGACTTGCTGGACTTTTCGCACTTTGAAAATCCTGCGTTCCTGTTCTTCGCCATATCCAACTTCCTGCTTTACATGTGGTACGATGTGCCCTACGTGTATATAGCGGACAACGGCTTGAATTTGGGCTTCAGTGAGTCGGAGTCGTCTATGCTCATTTCTATCATCGGCATCTTGAACATGTTCGGTGAGGTATGGGCGATTGTAACTTCGTTTTATTCTAACTTGTTCCTTTTATGACTTTGACTGCCTCGTTGGTCGAGTGGTTGTAAGCGCGACTACCGATCGGGAGGTCTTGGGTTCAAATTCCGTGTCGGGAGTACCCGACCCGGAATTTGAACCATATCCACCAACCGTATCCAATAGTAATTGGATTTTTCTAATTTAGAATTTCTAGTAGTGACTCAAAGATTGGATCTATGCACGGTGTATGGCAATAGGCTTACCATCTATTCCATTGTGAGACTTAAACGTAACTGGTGAAACGTGGGGGTGTACTCTGCCTACCCCTTTGGGTATAACAGGCGTGATGACGTTACGTGGTGTACCTTTTATTCTAGAAACAACGTAGCATGGTCGTGCTTGGGTATTATTGATTGTTTGCATATAGTTACATAATGTAGGTGATAGTCTGTAGTATGTACTTGAATTAACGTGTTATTGCATGATGCCTTACAATTAAATGTGTATTAAGCAGCGATGGTCTTGTGGTTTAAAATACAGACTCCCATCAATAAGGTCCTGGGTCAAACCCTCGCGTGCACCTCTAGAAAAAATGTGCGTTTTAAGATTAATATCTTTTGAATTAACGGTGAAGTAATATGTCGTGAGGGAACTTGCGAATTTTAGAATTCTCAATAATGTTCTTGAGGGCGTTTGATATTTACATGTTGACGTGTGCTTTAGTTCGGACGACTCGTGCAGTCTTCATTGAAGCATCATAAACTGATTTTTTTTACTCCTGTGCTCGGCAGCTCGGTCAACAAAAAATAAACATTTTTGAAGTTTAAAGCTAGCCAAACAGCCCTACTTGACAAATGCTTCACTACAGAGATTACATAGTGTGCGATAATTAACAATGTTATCAGCGCCTTATCTGCAGTGACTTGACCCCTTTAAATCTTATTGATACAGCGATATCAGTCAGACGGTTGCGTAATCCCACGTGGTCGCTCGTAAGCAAGTGTTTTCTGAACTCTGAGCTATAACTGTAGCTCTCTTGAATGGCTTTGTTAGAGTTAGAATGTTTACTGTAGAGTGAAAAGACAAATATTCATGCGTACGCGTATAGGCACACGTGCACGCGCACGAACACGCGCATGCTCACTCGCGCGCACACGCGCACGCGCATCCACACGCGCATGCACGCCTAAGTACGCACGCACACGCGCACGCGCAGACATATACATCTATAAATCGATAATCAATACAATTTAAAAAAAATAAACTATATCTACATATGTTCAATAAAGTTTATATTGCGTCTATTACCTGGGAGCGCCCGCATCTGGCTCGCGTAATAAACTATGGCCTTAATTCTTCTTATAGTGAGAAAAGAACGATAAAAATGGTTAATGATGATGACGATGTTGTTGATAATGATGTTGATAATGTTGATGACGACAAGACTACTGTACGTGTTTATTTTGCTAAAACTGATTAATCTATGACTCAACGTCATTTCAGATTCTACTCGGCTGGGTGGGTGACTGGGATTGTGTGAACCCTAGTTCCGTGTACGCCGCGTGCATGATCCTCTGTGGCCTGGTCACTCTTATCATGCCGTTGCTTCCTCAGTATTACGGCTTGGCCTCCGCCGCCGGAGCGTTCGGCGCTTTCATAGCGGCTAATTACTCTCTCACCAGCATTATACTCGTAGAACAAATCACGTTGGAGAAGTTTACCAACGCCTATGGATTGTTGCTGTTGATACAAGGTGTCGCGAATCTCATCGGACCACCCTTAGCTGGTGAGGTTTAAAGTTTTTTAAATATATTTTGTATTATATGAAGGAAGGCATAAACGAGTTTTAAGATAAAGCATGCATGGCTAAAGTCTAGTCAACGTCCTTCGAAGAGCTTCGAGCTACATGTACCCAGAAGCACAGTCGCCGACAGAGTTTTATTCGGTCTGGCCATATTTTTTTACAGCTATCACATCGATGAATGCACTTACCCAGAAAGCATAAAGTAAAATTTTAATCGTAAGAGAGAATCGTATCATGATGCATACGTATGTTATACTCGAGCGTCCACTGTGAGTTTTATTGAAAGAAAAATAACTAACCGGTCGAATACTTCCACATTGCAGGGTGGGTGTTCGACATGACGAACTCGTACGACCTGTCGTTCTACCTGGCCGGCATCTTCATCGGGCTGTCGGGCGTGGTGTTGCTGCTGCCGCCGCTGTGCGCCTGCGTCGCGCGCCGCGCCCCGCGCGCCCCGCGCCCCCCGCCGCGCTCGCCCGCGCGCTCGCCCGCGCGCTCGCCCGACGACCAGCTCGGCGCCGCGCTCAAGGCCAACGGCACCATCGAGCACAATGGCAACTTGGTTATCTAGCCGCTCGCCTGCTCTGACCTCATGTAGCAGTAATGAAAATGTAGAAAATTTATGATAACGCAATGAAAACGTTACCCCAGGCCGCTTGAGAAGAGCATACGATTTTTTTTTCGAATTACGATGTGACCATTCGGAGCGTGAAGTCACCCTCAAATATTTATACGTAGTTAATCGCAATGAAACGTTATTATAACAATTCGGAAGAAGAGCGTTAAAAATTCTCTTCGATAATGTAACATTTACATAATCTACAATAAATAGTAGAAGTAACCGTATGAAATAAAATTAATTAGTTAATTGTCGTACACGACACCATGTTAAGGGTCAATTTGGTATTGAAACAGCATTAGAGGTAAATATGAATCCAAAAATGTGTGATTTCCTATGTAATAAGGGTCTTAATGGTGTTATAACACATGAAATGCAACGATTCTAAGAAAAATGCTATTCGTATATGAAAACGCATATACAGAAGACTCGAAAGTGAATAATGGTTTGTAATTAATAATATAAATCGCAGCGGTAACTGAGCGCTTCTCTGTGATGACGTCACTCGAAGTCGGATGCCAGTGCCAAGTTGATTTCTGCGTGTTATACATTTCTCTATATTATATGATTGTAATGATTCGAGATCATTTTTAAAAAGTCTGCATCCGTTGCTTTTAGTTAATTTTGATTTTATCCCACATTTTGTTCTGTAGTTTAGATATGTAATTAGCACAATTAAAAGACGTTTAAATATCGTGTATTAAAAGTTCCTACTAAAATACTGTTTTGTTAAGTAGTTACCGTTTTGTTGTTTCTTTTTAAATCGCAATACATCTTATGTTATAATTATGTTGTAATGATTCGATGTATAGTTTTAATCCTACACATTGTGAAACGACATTTATCCAGGAGTGGATGTACATTAAAGTATATGATGAGTGACTGAAAATTGCTGTGATTATATATGACATAATATGTCATATGTTCTGCCTGAAACGATGGTCAGAAGTCTTCGAAACCGACGTGTATGAAGAGAGTAATGAGTGTGGGAGAAGCACGTCAGGTCTCTAAGGATTGAGGTATGTGCTTACCCGGTAAGAGGATGGCTAAAACAAAGTGATAATAAACAATGTTTTTTGTTCATATTGTCACATATTAAAAAAGCCTACGGGGGTATGTTTCGATGTAGGAAGTGAATTTACCGTAATTCTGATGTCATAAGCTTGATACACACTTTCCAATGCGTATATTCGAAACAAGTCGTGATGGAGTAGTTCTTAGTCTTAATTTTAATAAAACTGTCAAATAACTTATTATAAATATCGATAATTGGTTGTAATTGTCAAATGTGGTCTCCTTTTAAACTAAAAAGACAAAAAATATTTATACATTGCAAATAAATTGTAATGAGCTAATTACCAGTTGCTGATAATTTTAGAGCAGACGTGTTCTGGAGTGGAGACTGCGACTTGGTAAACGTAGCGTAGGACGCCCTCTAGCTAGGTAGAGTGACGATATACGCAAAGTGGCTGGCAGTGTTTGGTGCGAAAAGCAGAAGATCGAGCTCAGTGGCGTGCCATTGGAGAGGCCTATGTCCAGCAGTGGACGGTGACGGGCTGATAGTGTGTGTGATCATTTTGAATAACAAAATAATGATTTCACGGTTGGCACGTTGCTACATAAAGACAAGCATGGGCAGTATTTGAAAATAAGTTTAAAAATATTGTAACACTACTTACTCCTCAAGGGTTTTGGCAGTCATCGAATCGTATTTTAGGGTTTTTAATATCAGTATACTGCATAAATTACTTACGACTGCCCACGAAACCGTGTCCCTTATAATGGGACAAGCTAGCACCCGGATACTTTCATTTTTTTAAGAAAATCGATTCACATTGACCGGTCTCGATACATACGTATTTTTAATCGATTAAAAATGTGTTCACAAGAACTTAATAGAGGAGGGAGAGCCGCGAATTAATTGATTAAAACAGGTTTTCATAGGCACGCGAGGACATAATAAATACCGCTGGAAAAATTCAAAACAAGGGTGAATAGGCTCCGAACGGACGCACCGCCTCGCCGCTCCTGCAGTGTACGGAAAATATACTACGATGTTTTGTAAGAAACGAGTTGTCACATTGAGGACCTCGTGTGGTGTGATTAGTGGGACTGTCGCGGGTGGTGTTTAGGGGTATTTTGACATTTATGGATTCCAACGTGCTGCGTTGCGGCGAGTGATACTCGATTTTTATTTAATTTTTATTACTAGGCGATTAAAATTAAGTATCATTTGCTGTAGTGATGAAGGAGGGTATCGTGAGGAAGTGTTCGCTTTAGAGTTTTCCGTAACGTTCTCTAAGGCGTGTGAGGTCTGCCGACTCGCACCTGACCAGCTTGGTAGAATGTGACCGTGAGCCCTCTCATTCTGAGAGGAAACCCACGAACAACAGAGGAGTTCATGATGAGGAGATGCTTTAGGCTATTTCGTGAGTTAGTTCTGGTATAGTGAGAAGCAACAGTACGACGAACAAATATAAAGTACCAAATATATTGGTCTGTTCGGACTCTTTTCTAGATTACGGTTTAAATTAAGTAAATTTAATAAAATCGAACATCACTATCGTTAATGTGATTTTAATATTGTGTTTAAGATTTGGCTATTGTTCAATATATAGATATAATATTAATCTCCAGCATTATAGATAAGATTGGTTAAACTACACGTATATTAGTGAATGGCCAGTTAAGTGAGCGATCTTTGATATACATCCGATGAAATATAGATAAAAATTAAATGTGTTGCCATAATTTGACCATTCAAATTTAAACAAATACCTATTTTCCATTATTTTGAGTGTTGCGTGGAGCTTCATTTAAATGAAGTTTTATATATATTTATTTTAAAACGTTTAAGATTCTTTGGTTGATAACAAGTGGTAGTTTATTTTATTCATCAGTGTTTATATCAGTCCTGGTTATATTTGGCAGATATCTATTTGAATAATTGACTGATTTCATACAACACTAAAGATTAATGAAAGTTGAAACGTATAATTATAAATAAAATCGAAGTCAACAAATCTGGCTATTTGACTAATTACAGCTGACTAATAAAATGTGAAACATCTTGATACAACACGTCGCCATTTGTTAGGTTAATGTGAAATTAAAGTTTAAACCACGTGTACGTATATAATGACAATCGGATCGACATATAAATAATTAACGCCATGACAAGACAACGCTAACCGTTGTTATTTATGTGATAATTAGATTAATAACCCCGTAGTATTTAAAGAAGCATATGTAAGCTATTATTATGCTCTTGCCAAAAATTATATATAGCAAAGACCCTTTGAAGTGAACTGTGATTAAAAAATCGATTAATTTGGAATCGGACTTGATTGCTCTGTATTTGACATTCGTTTGACGTTTAAACATTCGATAATTTCGCTTTTGTCTAATTTTGAATCGTGAATCGTATTAATAGTAAATAGTAATTAATGTTTCTCATTAAAAGCTTGTGAAGGGATTATTAAATCAATTTTAGTGTGTGATTGGAACGTGTGCCGAGAGCCAGTAATATATCGAATATTTTTGTTAGTAATATATTGTAATGTTTCGTTAGTACCAAATAAAATATGAATCTTTAGTTACTTGATTCAACAGCGGTGCGTTTGAGCCAGATGTTTGCGATCTCGTATTGAAGTGTCGGCGACACTAGAGACGCTCGAGACACTAGCGACAACAGTGCCGTGACTTATTCAAACGTCTGCACATGTGGACAGTTGTTACTGATCCGATATGAAGACGGACCGCATGTTTCCTTATTGTTAAACGTAAGTTTAAATTATCAGCAACCTTCACTTTAGTTATAATCGATAAATGTATATTTACTATCACGAAATCGATTAAATTTTTATCAGTTCGTTTATTTACTATCACGAAATCGATTAAATTTTTATCAGTTGTCACACTGTATGTTGCACTTCAAACTTCATTTTCGTTGTTCGGTTTCATGGTTGTTGTATTTAACGGTATTGTGTTTGTCTTAACTGTGCGTTGGAATCACTTTGATGGACAGACAGATGTGCAGTGAATTTAGAATGTTTGAAGAGAACCGCATAAGTGTTGCACAATTGGCCACATTCATATCTTCACTATAATAATAGATACGTGGGCAATACCTGGATCTATAACTTGTACATAAGCCGAATTACATTTGTATGGAAATACACTCAGCGGCACGGAATCTTGGCCAAACTCATAACATGCGATAACAAATTTTTAAGTATCTAACTTTGTTCTTATTGTATAAGTGGGTAGAAATAATGTTTACGTTAATCCTAAGAGGGTAATTAACTAAGTTGA
>DWJK01001535.1:0-16708 GCA_018248815.1 Croniades pieria auraria
GTGGAGACCGCGGCTCGGCAAACGTAGTGTAGGACGCCCTCCGGCCCAGTGGGATGACGATCTGCTAAAGACTCCAGGCAGGTGCTGGATGCGACAAGCCGAGGACAAGGCGCTAGTGTGCTCATTAGGGGAAGCCTATGTTCAGCAGTGGACTGATATAGGCTCATGACGATGAGGATAACGAGTCTATCACTGCTATTTTGAAGTCACATCTAAGTTTATCAGTTGGAAGAGGTGCGCTCTAGATTTACTATCAAAACGGGTAACGTAATCCTGTAAGCACTGTAAGCTTCTGAAGATCTACTTGTGGACTCCTATAAATACTTTCGGCTCAAAGATAATCAGTATATCAATACTGATAAGGTTCTTTCAGACAACTCTGTTGATGGAAGTACAGTACGAATTTCGATTAGTTGTACATCAACACCATAAACCATGGTGCACGTCCTGGTTGCGGACTACGCGGTAATTATGAGCTTAGTACTAGTCCACCAAGTACTAGTTCACTAAGTACTAGTCTGCTAAGTACGAGTCCACTAAGTACTAGTCCACTAAGTACTAGTCCGCTAAGTTCTGGTTCGCTAAGTACTAGTCCGCTAAGTAGTAGTCCGCTAAGTACTAGTCCACTAAGTACTAGTCTGCTAAGTACTAGTCCACTAAGTACTAGTCCACTAAGTACTAGTCCGCTAAGTACTAGTCCACTAAGTACTAGTACAGTAAGTACTGGTGCAGTAGGTACTAATAGTAACGTATGAGCAATAAGAAACGGGTAACGGTTTATGAACAACAATTTGTTACACAATTTCCTGACATTCTCAGAAACAGTAATCCAAATCACTGTAATTCGGGTTTTGATCGAAAAGCAATCCTTACGTTGATCTTAGCCTCTTATTGTACAACTCGAACGCAATCAGTTACTAAATCAAGCCAGTCAGTTACTATGTAGCATTAACATATTAATGGTAATGTAACGTCGCACACGATGTTATCGGCTATACGTGTGTTAGTACAGCGTTAGTTATTGGTGTCATATGACGTGGAAGTGTTGGTTTCGGTGTTAATAATCATTGATGATCTTAAATATTACTGT
The DNA here is from genome assembly GCA_018248815.1 of Croniades pieria auraria. NCBI lineage: Eukaryota > Metazoa > Arthropoda > Insecta > Lepidoptera > Hesperiidae > Croniades > Croniades pieria. Next base: position 1,091 of record DWJK01001535.1, read on the forward strand.
CCATTGTAACTGACTATACTAGACAAAATTTATTTGTGGAACTACAAACGGTAATTATACCGAAAATGTTACTAACAAAATTTTTCTTAAAATTTTTTGTATGACAATAAGCACACTTTCCAAAAAGCTTACAATATATAAGTTTTAACAACGAATCCGCAGAATTTGCTCACTTAAATGTTTTCATCACAAATTTGACACTTATTTAAGCCTAAATAATGCAACGGTCTTATAATTTAAATAAAATCTCGCAGTAACAATACCTAACTGACAAATTATTCGGCTTTAAGTGATTAAAATTCAGTGATTTTTATGACATTATTTATTAACTGTGTTAACATCCTATTGATTTCATAATTTGATGGTATTCTGCATCGTGTGAATTGTTCCATGTGTGAAGTGCCCGGCAATTATAAAACATTCTACATTCCCAAGCCAAGCTAAATAAGCTAAAATAAGCTGAAATATACACTAAATAGCGTAAAACCGCGCAAATAGTACGACACAATTGTAATGCGTAAATAGTGAGGGAGACTTAGAAGGCAAAAGTTAAGATAAAATAACTTAAAGAATACTTAAGTTACGTGTAAAATATTCTAAGCTAAGCTCACCTCTCTCTTTTGTTCTTCCTCAGCTTCTATTGCCCTTTGATGTAATAGTTCTATGTCCAACTGTCTAACTTCTTCAGCTTCTCGCGCCTGGCATTCTTTCTCCTGTAACACATTAATATTCATAACGAGCAAACATAGTTTTAATGCGTTAACGATTCAGTTTGCATTTTCTAGTTAGTCTGCATAGTGCTTTAAGATTATTATTATGTAGTCACAGGTATGGTAGCATCGGGTTTTTATGTGTTTGGTTAGTGCTTTTACTCGCAAAACACGTATAAAAACTATATATACTATTTATAAAAATACACGTGAATTTGTCTTTTATTTTTATACGGAACGGAAAAACGAGGATGGTTTTTCTTAAATATTGCACGTAAGTTAGCTTGTTTGTTCACCCCTTGCCGTGTGCATGCTTTATTGATTCTGAAAAATACGTATTGGAAACAATACTATCATTACCATCGGACTATATAATAATAAGTATATATTAAAGTAAAAAAGTTGCAAGCCTTTTATTATGATTCTATCGATGACATACCATTATGTGACAGCTGATCGGCTTTTACACAACATTTACTAGAAACTAAGGAGATAGGATAGTTAGATAGACATTGGCCGACATTATAATAATCGATAGACATTGGCTCCTGCTTCCCTTGTATGTATATTAACTGCAACATATTTAATAGATTTTGCTCTTACCCACCCTGGAACATATTAACTAAGCTAGGCGGCGTAGATTTTTTTATCTAAATTTACCTTCTGCATCTGCCTTTCATGCTCAATTTTCTGTTGTTCCAGCTCTTCCTCTGGTATCGGAGGTGTCTCATCACCGCTAGAGGTATGTTTCGCCCCTGAAATCAACTATCGTCCTTCAACATGTCGGAGGAGTCGACACTGGGTCGTATGTTCACATACGTGTACAGCATTTATAATGGGGTAAGTGCATTTATATATGTATTACATTTTTTTATTACCTGCTTTTGATGTCGCACCAAGGCTTTATAATCTAATATCACCATAATCGTATTCATCAAAACTTTTCACCCGGACTTAATTTTTTTATTATGTAGGCACACTCGTGTCCAAGAGTAGGACGATAAAAGGTTGATGATGCTGTTGACGATGATGTTGATGATGATGTTGATGATGATGTTGATGATGATGTTGATGATGATGATGGTAATGATAAAAAGTTTTCACGTCCTCCTTTTAGACACGGACTCTCTCTCAGGAAAAAAGCTCTATGATCATATGTAATCTGTCGCAATGGCTACATGCGAGTTGAGAGGCTTTTCATCTCTTACAACCATTATGGAGAACTTTTAAGCGTTCGGGATTTTTCACCATCTTTTCCACTGCTGTTTAACAAAACATATTCAACAACAATAGCAATTCAAACTTAAAACACGTATATGTAACTCTACAAGTCCAAAGCACGGATAGGAATCGAACCTCAAATCCCCGAAGTTGGAAGCTGCGAATTGCACTACTAATGCAGATTTACTATTATCATTAGCTAAATATGACACTCTACTTTTATGGTTAATCTTCATTAAAACTTTTATTGTTGTCATGGACATACATAGTTTATGAGATGTAACTAAGTGCCTCTGCACCTATCTTTCACATACATAGAGAAATGTATCAACAATATTTCTTTATGTACACGTGGGATGTAGTATTAAAATGATTTTGTAGCCTATGATTTGCATTCAAACATAATTACAATCATTTCACGTCTAATGAAGTTTTCTGCTGTGTTTATTGTTCGCACACATACACACAACAAAAGAATACTCGATCATTTGCACTTTGGGCATGTAATATTACTAGAAATACCTAAAAAATGGATATGGTATTGCACATAGCATTTATTAATACGAGTGATTCTTATATCAAAGGTTCATGTTTTAATAACAATGTCATCTGTTAGTATTCCAATTTTTTGTTTATTTTACATCGGTTGTGTGATGCTTTAAAAAAGTACAGTATCGGAATTGTCTATTAATAAATGTGTTAAACCTGTCGTATATATAGACGACTCACCAGTCGGTGGGTGGTAGGAGATCCAAAATTGGTGAGCCAGCTTGTATTTTCACGTATACGGGAACAACCACAACACGGTCCGATCACCAAACGTACACTGTTTCTCGTACAAACGTAAGATTATTCATAGAAGTTTATTTTCACGGTTTCGTACGAGTTGTGTGACCTATTGGCAAACGCCCAAAATTTCTGCTCCCCTAATCGTGTTCCATGCACGTCACTATATAATAAATTTACGGTAACAATTTTTTTAAACGTAAATTCGGTTAAGGTCATCGATTTTGATAACAGGTAAACAGTTAAGAGTGTTGCTAAATGTTTCTCACAGATTGTATTGCTTGCGTTCAGTGCGGTATCGATTCTTGGGCGCTTAAAGCTGGACTGTCACTAAAGCTCAATATTGAACTGGTCATAAAGACCAACATATCTTGAAAAACACAACTTTTTAAAATACATTCTCTGTTCTTCGTATAAAGTACGAAAGGAAAAGAATTTTAGGCCGTTATGAAAACTACATTTAAAACAGTTTCAAATACAAATAAGAATGCATAAAAACAAAACAATTATAAGTTATGTATTTATTCTTTGTGATATTTGTTCTTCGATCGTAGTGCAGAAATATTAATGTCAGATTTGCTATTTTTCAGAGACGCGACCATAGTTTTGAACAGATTATTTTGAAATTGTCTAACGGCTTTTTTATTACCTACTTAAAAGCGTAAAATATTAGACACGGAGAAAAGTGCTTACTTAATGTTGGTAGAATTGCGTCTTTGCAATTTAGATTTTTTCATAATTTCTTAAATTTGATATACATTACATATTATTCAGATTCTTACATAAATTATTAATGTGTATTCTGTAGCTGTTAACTTTTAGAAATGTACTACACTCCTTTGTCCACCCCTTCGAGGAAAAAAAGGCGAGGTGTTATGTAATTAATTCTGCAGCAGTTGGTATTAATGAATGAATATTTGGTAACTGAAAAACATCATCATTATTATTATACAGTACTTAACGTCATTGAATGAGAATACTTTATTTTTCTCAAAATGTATTCGGATCAGTAAACGTTGTTATGACGCAAAGGTGTTCGGCGATCTTTATGATAAAATATAACTGTATTTGTAACATTTTCTTTGTTATCACGTAACAAAAAAATACAATGTAGATCAATATGTATTTAGGGAAGACTGATATTTTGTGTAAGTATGTGCATATATTCAATATCTGGTTTTCGTTGAGCAAAGTAAGAAAATGCACAAATGTTACAAGCATGTACCTATGTACATATATTGTTTGCAATTAATTTTAAATCAACAATGATCAAAAATCATGTTAGAGTTATATTTTTTCATTTCATATTAATGTTACAATATAAAAATTAATAATGCTTATGATTTTTTGAGCGAATAAAACAGTTTTGAAGGTTTTTCTGACAATAATGAAAAAAAAAATTAAACGAAATATGTTATCTTTTATTCTTTGCTTAATTTTTTTAGCATACTGCCTAACATAATTTATTGGTTGCAACCCTTTTTACAACCCACTATGGAACACCAGCTCTCGCGCCACTGAGGGAGGCCTGAAACATGCTCCACCACGTTGCTCCTGTGCGGATTGGCGGATATACAGTGTAATAATAAACCCAACTGTTCGGTGTTTTAAAATGTATTTACGGTAACCGCCGAGACTTAACAATTATTACTATACAATAACAATTGAGACGGACTGTTTAGGGTCCTTTCAAATAGATCAGCTGGGCGAGCAGAGCAGCTGTTGACCGTGTTTGAAATAGATCTTTAGCACATTTCACTAAAGTCTTTTTTACATTTCAATTATTTTGTCACAGCGTCCCAGCATCCTCTTACCATAAAACGACTGGAACGTAATAATAAACTTTACTGAATTGTGATAAAGTCCTATTTTAAATACGATCAAAGTCTGCTTTGCTCTCCGAACTGGTCTATTTGAAAGGACCCTAATATGCTTCCAAAAGTGGACTGCGCTTGTCATTTGTGCAGACAGCTTACAATCTGCAAGCGTGTCCAAGCTAATTATTTGTGTGGCTTCCAATCTGTGAATCTACGTATCTATGTGGCTGTCTGTAAGTACGTAATATTGTTTACTACAAGGATTAGTTGTAAAATATATAACAAAATATATGAAGTAACAGCCATTTGTAAGCATTTGAAGAAAATAGGATACATTTATTATGTTCGGCGAGAAAAGGCCGTATAATTGTTGTGAGTGTATTCCAGTAAAGGAAATCGGGTTGAATCTAATTTTGTGAACGAACCATGCAATAAGTGATGTCAAGAAAAAAATTGAAAATATGAATATGCAAAGACAAATTAGATTTTGTTTTTTCAAAAATATTATAGCAATCTGAAGTAGTGAGAGTGTCGTACGATTGGTTTTGTTTATGAAGATATGATCCGGTCAACCAAGAATTGTTTGACTTCATATCCGGACTAGAGCTGCTATATACACATAGTAGGAAAATTTATTGAAAAATGTTAAATAAAATGTTTACCTTGCGAATGGCTTGTCTAGTTACATCTGATGATTTGTGACTTACATATTATGTATAAGCGTTTATTGAAACGCGGTTGCAGCGGATGGTGCAGTAGACTTAAGCACAGATTATTAATTATTATTGAAAAATATCGTAATAATTTTATTGTGAAGAATGAGGTTGGACAGGATGATTCAGATATATTTTTTTTTATTATTGACTGCTGCTAGCATTACTGGCTCACAGCGTGGATCAGTGAGGTTGTTGCTTTGTGAGAAACATTGTAAGGCCTGATTAACCGACAATACAGCGACATTTTCTTTAAGCCAAGCGGCTAGTCCCTATAAATAACTGACGGCTACCAAAATTATTTAACGGTTGTTATTAAGTATTGTATTCAATTATAGAATATTTTAAAAATCAATTCCAATGTAACACACAAATATATAAACTTGAAATTTTTAACACATTCGTGAAACGTGGCGCGAAAAGATTGACTTTATTTAGTTTGTGACATCCCCTAAGAATTTTTTTGAAAACATTCAAACAGAAACCGCTTGTTCTGTCATCTATCCACACAACTTGACTTTGTATTTTAATTAAATAAGCAAAATAAATCCAAATTCTAAAAAGTTACATGTATATTGTTTCAAATTAGTTATATTAACCAATAAACACGCGATGGCCAAATGTTGCGGCGACTTTATTTCCACGCCAAAATTTAACAAGTCTCATGTAAAAGCCATTTTATTTACACCACGTTCAACCGCAACCTCTTGTATGATACCTACTAAACTTAGGCATAAGAAAACTTTCCGATATCCTAAATCTATCAGGTGTCTTTTCAAAAACTACTGCTACTAAGCTTTAAGGCTTTTAATAACCAAGAAGTGAAACTAAAATTTCAGAACTATAACTTCAAAACGGGCGAAAGTTTATAAAATTTTTAACCCCTATTTTACTCGCTTATAATTGTAGCTTATTTATAACAGATTTTTGATGCGCTATTGTATAAATACCTAACGCTTTTCATTTAATTCCTAGTTCTGTTAATAATGAAGTGCAGTAAATGACAATAAAAATGGGTAGTAAATTGCTATGAAACTATAAGCAGGGGCACGATTTATTACGTTACATGAAATTATTTCTAATAATAACATTTTTTTTTTGAGGACTGCCTCGTTGGCTGTATGGTCTAGCGAGCGCGACTAGGGATCCATCGCGATCGGGAAAGTCCTGGTTTGAAATCTCAGGTCGGGTACTATTGGATTTTTCTAATTTAATCTTTCTAGTACTGACTCAGAGTCGGAATATATGCCCGTTATATGGCAATAAGCTCACCGCCTAATCCATGAGACATAAACGTTACTGGTGAAATATGGGGATATACTACACTCCTCTGCCTAACCCTTCGGGGGCCACAGGAGTGATGGTACGTTTAAAATGTTTTTTATAAATGAATATTCTATAAATTTTACTTAAGATCGTTTTTAAACTACTTTACATTTTTATTCATGGTACTTATGTCAATAATGGTGCGTGAATTAGGGATATACAATAATGATAACTCTAGGACCCGACATGACTGGTGCAGGAACATCCAGAGCATTTTGTTTCCGAATTTATTTCGTGCGTCAAATTAACAAAAATCTGAGCCGCATTGGTCAGTATGGCGGCTACAGTGGCGATAAGAAAACATACGCAGGAGTGTCATGGGGTGCTAAACCACCTCAGTGTAGGAACAAATATTCTATTACATATACTGTAATTTTCACTATTGTTTTTTGCGAGTCACGACCCGGGATTTAAACCCAGGACCTTCCGATCGGTAGTCGCGCTTGCAACCACTCGACCAACGAGGCAGTCAATATAATTTTAAAATTTATTTCTTAGTCTGAAATTAATTTTAAAATTTAAAATAATAACTTTAAAATTTATTTCTTAAACAAATGGTAATTATGACTTGTTGCTCCATCCGTTCACAACTTCTAATTACTAGTAATTGCTTTGACGAAAAGACTTATTCTATTATTTTATAATTCACAATCATGAAATACAACAAAATAATTCTATTAAAATAATTTTAATAATCATAATGTCGATAGAATAGGCATTACTCGATAATCGAAATCGGAATTGTTCGTTTATGCTTATTATTAACATATATTACCATTGTTACATACATTAATATTAACACTGGGATAAAACATTTTTTTATAAAGAGTTTGTTGAAAACTGTTATGTTTTGTGGATATACTTCTGGCACAGACTATATAGGAGAGTTGCATAATTCGGATGTTCCTTCTTGACGACTACAATTGGCTGCAACGATGGTCACCTAAGCCCGTATTAGTGACTCAAGAATACTTGAAATAAAAAAATTAAAAAAATGTCTACGGTTGACGCCTTGACGCTGTTTTAATGGATTTTGCCACAAAAATTAGTAGATCGGCAAAATTTTTCACATTAAACAGATGCAATGCAATCTGTTTATTAATAAGATTAAAATGTATTTATACGAATGAATCGAATCGGGATAATAATATACAAGAGTGTTAAACGCGACCATAGTAGTGTTATAGCTGAGAACATTTTACATGTGCGCGAAAGAAATGTCAGAGTAGAACACAGGATAAGTACGCAGAAAAGCGGACTGGTGGATGAAGTAGTGTGGAATGGGTGCGCACTTTGTTGAAATATCGAACTGGCACTGGGCGGAGTATTAACAACGACGTTGTGATGGTGGCGAGTGTCGTTCGTTTGATATATTTTGACAGCCGGCTGATTCGTCGTCCTATGTAACTTAAAAATTGTCTCTCAATAAAAATGAACAGTCGCAGTGGTGTGGATGAATCGAGTTTAGTTAATTTTTCGACAGAACTCCCATCCTTAGATGCGAAGGACAGTTTGTTGAGCTTTCCATTTGATCATCTGTATGCATGTCATTCCGAGACCGACATTTCTGAAGCGAGGGACGATCTTCAGCTCAATAAGGAGGTGGAATTGACAGCTTCGTGTGTTATTGGCGAAGAGAAGAGTTTCACGCCTAGCGGGGATCCAGATGTAAAGCAGTTGACTGAGCGTCTGACAGCTAGCGAACTTCAAAACAGGCGCCTAAAGGATTTGCTAATCTACCATTTGGATCTAATCCAGCAGCAGAACGATCTTATCACAAAAAGGGATAAGTTGTTTCAAGCTTTGCAACATGAAAATGAAACTGTAAGTGCAATGATTTTATATTCTTTATATTGTGCTTCAAAAATATACATGTCCAATGATAAAATTTTGCATCAGAAATTATTCATACAATAACGTCTATATTTAACACCTATTCTAATTCAACAAGTGTCATGAACTCTATGTAAATATAACACTAACATTGTGTTTGACACATCTATTTTTTACATTTACTCACAGTATTAATCTCTTTTTAATAATTAAATAAACCAAATTCATTTTTAAGGGATGTTTTATTAACATAACCCATTATGTTTGTGATTAACCAAGTTTTGTCTATTTGATTGGTGTTTTTTGTTGAAGCATTAACCATATTATTATGATCATGAGCATATGATTTAAATATAAAAATTGTGACATTTTAGTATTGGCTCAGATTATTATCACTAAAAAATATCATAAAATTTTGATTATTAAAATTTTACATGTGACAGTGACTAACAGTATGTTAAACATTGCTGTGCTTATTGCCAATGACCAAAGCTGTGAGTACCTGCAGCCAGTTATTCTGCTATATATAACTGAATATCTGATGCAGTGGAGTATGAAAGTGAAAGAAAATTGTTACTTCTGTTATTGACAAAGAAGTTCAATATATGAATAAATATGTTGTATCTGGCCAAACTATATGTTTAATGTATGTATGTATGTACATAGTTTGCTATAAGCAATGTGATAACATTGTGGTTTAGTCACCGGCATTGTTTTTTCTTGGTAAGCATACACACATTGTCTAAATGTCATAAATGTTATCAAAAACTTTAATAAATAAAGGTGAAAGTAAATATGAAGGGGGCATATTTAAATGGAAAACATTTAGTTATAATAAAACTATTAATTAGTGCAATTACTAAATATTCAGGTATCATATTAGGCCAGCATTGGTTCTCAAACATATCTATAGAATATTTATCAAACATTCTGTTTGACTGTCTGTCTGACAAAATTCTGTCTGTTTGACAAAACTTTTTACACACTGTAATTTATATATTTTACAATTCATAATAGCTAACAACCATTATGAATTACTAAATTATTGAACCCAAATAAAAGGATATAACCTGGTTAATGTTTGTCTAAAAGTTTAATATTGATATCCAGTAGTTCAGCCATTGAATTGTCACAAATTTAATATGTTTCACTAAAAACAATTCATTGCTATTTGCACCTCATTCAGTCATTTGAAGTGATTTCCTGAAATATTGGGTGAATTAACTTTAGAAAATTATGGCTAAAATTACTAGACGTGTCCGTCTATTTATATAAAGTTTATGAAGTTATTTTCAGTTTCATGTTGTGTGTGAGGTGGAATGTTGGCATAAATTTGGTGGACATAAATTACTTTTCAAAATTAATTTTGTTGCTGTTACTTTGATTTATTTAAATATATAACATATTTTGTTGTAATAGTTTTTTCTTGTATTTAGTTATAAGTGTGTTTTTAATCTGGATACAGTAAATGGGTTTGTAAGCTGAATAAAGTTAGTGTAGAGAAATAAAAATAAATTAATCCTCTTAAGAGTGGTTGCACATATGTGTTGCCAAATATCAAACTCTGATCTGAATATTTTAAGTTCATTTACCATACAAGATTACAAAACAAATTATGAACTTGTAAGCACTGTTTTTCTTTGATAGAAATAGGTGTAGTGGTGTTGCTCTAAGGGTATTGATTTAGCTGAAATTAGACTGTGTTATTACCACTTGTTCCTGAAATATTTCAATTTTTTTTACTCAACATTAAATACATATCATGCAAGTCTCACTTAGCAAGAAAAAAATAACATTACAACCTGTTGCTTAATGATTGAACTCACTAAGTTGTGAATGTGGGCTCTTTCAATGATACCTGTGACATGTAATAATTGTAAGATATCATAGTGTCTCTAAAATAAAAAGGGTTGCAGCCTATGTTTTTTGTTAATTGCCTGTTTTTAATTCTATGTAACATTAACTAACCTAGTTCTTATTTCTCAGGGATGTGTAAGTTTATAAGTGGCTTCAATGATAGGTGTTTGTTGATTAGAGTGAAACAACCATAAACATAACTTGTAAACTGCGGATGGCATATTTAAATTTTTATTTGATGTTGTAAGTATGCATTCAAGTTGCGTACATTAAAATAAAAATTAAATCCAATGTGACATTCTCTTCTGTAAATTCTTTAATCAAATACTTCTCTCTGATAAATTATACTGTTATGGTTATGTGTCCATCCATGGGTGGCACTGAAGTGGCATATACACTGTTATAGTGAACACATGCTATGATTTGGACAATTACATCAAAATGCAAAATTTCAGAGCATTGTAAATGACTGGAAGTTTTCTTAACTCCAAGTCAACATTATTATTACGGTAACAAAATATTTTGAGAAAATTTACAATAACAGAATAAGCTATTGTTCCTGTTATTGTATTTGAAATTGCTCTAGAAATTGCATGAGACTAATAACAAATTTTCCAGACAAGCATTCGTCATGTACCACATTTTACTTATCACTAATTGTGATCAATTTAAGTTCAATAATTTAAAACCTGGTCTAATTGAGTTCCTTGTATTTAATATTCCATTTCTTTTATATTTACAGCTCAAAACAAAATTAAACCGTCGACATGGTCTGAGTGTACCACCTCCTACGCCTGCTTTACTGCCTCCGCCTGCTCCAACTAGCCTGCCGCTTCCAGTGAGCCTGCCAGCATTGCCCACGTCGCCTGTGACCACGACCGGGGCAGTCAGCGTGACTTCTACCGTGACAGCTACCTTTACTGCCACCGTGACTGCCACTGTGACTGCTAGTGTGACTGCTACAGTTACCTCATCTGTAACTTCCACTACTGTGAAGACCGAGCAAACCACAGGCCAAGTAATTAAACAGTCTCATTGTTAGAAGTTCAATTAGTGCCAATTCTTCCCAGGCGATAGCTCATAAAATGCATCAGAGAGTTGTATCATAAAGCCTCCTGTAGGTCGATGGTCGATCTGATGGTAGGATAATCTAGCAGTTGCCTCCCAATTGCAGGTGTGATGTTATATTTTTTTTACTGAAGCAAATAAAGTTTTCAGCTGACTATAAAGTGGTTGATAATAGCCTTGCCCGTTTGGATGGCCCACTGACATTCACATTTTTCAAATTATTGCTCAAGGAGAAATTACTTCTGAAATTTGTACCAGACTTGTGGACTAAATGAATTGATTTACTCCCACTATTAAAATATGGATAGAGTATTTATTCACACAGTAACACAATAGAGTAATAGACAACAACAAGAACTATTGTGAGTAAGAAAACAGGGTTTTTATGAAAATTGTCATTACAAAATGGGGTTAATATACTCAAGCAAGTCATTGAATTGAACATTTGAGATAGGGGGTGTTTTTAATATCTAGATCATCAGTATTTTTATTGATCAATTTTCAATTATTACCCTGTTCACACTCAAATGAGAATCAAAGGGCAGGTAGATGTCATGTCAAATATTGTATTGGGTTGAATGCATGTTTGCGTTCACTGTACCTAATAATCTATTATTTTAAATTAATATTATTGCCTAAAAATATCGAAAATGTGACTCAGTAATTTCTCACCACCAGTAATTTATTTTTATTGAAATATGGAAGCAATTTTTGTTCTAGTGTGCAGTAAATAGATAAGAACACGTAATAGGTTTTGGCTACATACATAATATCATACCTAAAATTTTTAGTAACAACGCCATCTATTGTACAGTCTTCGAAACTTACCTTATTAATGAGTCTAGAAGATTACCCCATATTCGTACTCGATAGTATTTTATTGGATTTTTTATCATTGGTAAGAGTGAGATTTTCATTATTAATTTTTCTACATAATTATTAACTTTTTTTCAGATCATGTTAAACAGTTTTACGGAACTGTTGTTGCCGGAGAACAGATCGAATTCGTTCTTGTTCGATAGCGACATGAGTCAACCGAAAAAATTCGAAAAGGAGACTTTTGGCTTGGCACGGACGACCACACCCATTGATACAGGTATGACAAGTCCTCTGTCCATTTGTTTACGTATGAACACACGTATGTAGCTATATCTTGCATATACGTAACGTTAATATTTTATAAACGTTGATACTAAAATGCATATGACGATTAGAAAATGTAACGAAACCCGATGATGTAATATAATTTTAGTATATATTTCCTTTTGCCAGTGGTTGTTGTCATTGTCATTAATAAACATTATGCAGTGACATAGGGGAACGTAAAGTATTAATTCATACTTATCGAGTGGTATGACATTGTTTTTTATGATCGTTTTCTAACTTCTGTTTTTCCCCAGTCACCCTCACCTTGTCTCCATAGAGGATAAACAGACAATTATAATTCGTTAAAGCTTGAGTTCATATATAATAACTACACAGCGAACGAAGAACAATGGAAGTTATGCATGATAAACGATTTTAATAGCAGAATTAATATTACAATGTGATATGGAAGTACACTGGGTTGTCCTTCGTTTATGGTAAAGCAAGCGTATTTCAACATGTTATATGTATGTGGTATAAATAAATTGGAGGTAGGCATGAATTTACATTTTATCATTCGATCATCACCATTCAGCACGACATTGTGCAGTCGGTTCATCTACCAGAGTGAATAATGAACGGAACTTCACAATCAGGGTTCTATGTATTTTTTATATTTATAAATTGCAATCGCTCCTTACGATGCATGAATGTATAGGTCCTAAGACGCGATTTATCCGACAGAACACAAAGGAATTTATCTAAGGCGGTCTAATGAAATTTTTCAAAGACAATATAAAGTCTTCTCGCGAGAAATTCAATGCAGCTCAGTTTTATTGGAAAACTCAACATTAGAATAACGGGAATTTTCTGTTAAAGGCCAAGTAATGATTTGCTGCGGCTGCGGTAAATATTCTCTTCGTAAATTAAATTAACTATTACGATCAATATTTTTGTAGTCTTTTACACGGTTGCTAAGTATAGATGGCGTTTGTGATTCATATTGCGCATTATTCAGTGTTTCAAATGATGAATATTTAATATAGCCATTAATACTAGATGAAGAATAATGGTGAATGATAAATTCATCGGTGTTTAGTCGTTTTCTTATAATAAATTATACAGTCGCTTCAGTCTAATGTTGAGTGGTTACTATTGTCTGCAGACTTACATAATGGTATCATATAAATCTGGATAATCAGAATTAGATTACAAGAAATTGTACAAAACTGTCCTTCAACTATAACGACGAAGATTGCTACATGCTGGTTTGGTATAGACGAAGGTTGTGTCATCTATGTGTGATACTTATGGGGTAATGAAAGGTCGTATCATAGGATTCATCAGACCTCAGAGCGTCAGAGCTGGTAAAGCACACCCTGAACCATTGTTCGTACAGAGGTTTGTGTTTGTATGATAAAAATATAACAAAATCTACTTGATGTCCTGTAGACTTTTCATAACAATGTCGTAATACATTTGTTAACACGTGAGGAACAATCTATTTAACATTGGGTCGTCTGCTCTAAGTTTGCATCGGCAACTTCTGCAATATATTAAGAAAAACACCGATAGTTACTGTATACATATTGCATTTGGCGGTTCTGGATGCAGATGTCGCGGTTGCAACAGCATCTTGCAATCATTCATTTGTTAGTCATCACTATTTACGCTTTTATGAACCACTTGGTACATAAGAAGCGCGCGGAAAAGTCCGTTTATTATTCGGACCGTCTTAGTAGTCGGCAACACTTGTGCATCACCTTTCTTGTTAAGAAATGAATGATAAGAGCTGTAGAATCTAATTTTATTAATTTCGAAGCGACTGTGCCGGCGAGACGTTGTCTAGTTCGACTCCTGTTTAATTTTAGTGCATCCATTGATTTCATTATGCCTCGGAAGAGAAAAGGTTAGTACTTGGTATACGTTTTTGATTTGTGGAGAGTTATTTTTATTTCTTCTTATGTCTTTTTTGGCAGTTTCTAAAGTGCTACGTAAACGCAGTGCTACTACGTTTCGATTTACGTAGAATATGTTTTTTCGGTTTTTTCTTTATATTTTTTTACTTCTTCCGCCTTTTTTAGTTTTTAAAGGTGTTACAGCGTTTCGATTCACATAGGATATTTTTTAAAATTTTTTCGACTTTGATCACAAGTTCAAAGGTGTTTATTGATTTTTGTACGTAACGGTTTTATACCATTGGTATTATTAGACTTCGGTTTCATTCCGTTCAACTGGGTTTTATCATTAACTTTTTTTCTTTGTCTACCTGTAATACCTGTAATTTTATAATAGTGTTTTGCTCTTATATTAAAACAGTGGAATTTGTATCTGTATATTAATTTATGTAAAGTATAGTTACCAAGTGAGTTTTAGTTATTTCAGAGTTTTAAACATGTTTTTTATTCATATTCGTTTATAGGATCTTTCAAATTTTTCGTTTGTACTTTCTTTCATAGGGATTTGTTTTTTAATTGGTCGGAGAAGGCTTGCGTTTAATGACACAGCGTGTGTCAACCTGAAGATGGTTGGTCGTTGTATTAGTATAAAAAAATTAAATTTATTCGATTTGAATCTATAGGCTTACTACCTGTCCCATTATGGGACTTAAACGTAACTGGTGAAACGTGGGGGTGTATTACACTCCTCTGCCTACCCCTTCGGGGATTACTGGCGTGATGTTACGTTTTTTCAATTAGAGTCTATGTAGGGGAGAAATAGTATATTTCCCGACCCCATTCCAGGATATTAGGCTGATTCTCGGCACGGCTGCAAATACCGCCGACAGGTATCAGCGTAGGTGGCGTTAGATCGTGGATACTAAGAGCAAAAAACCCTCGGGGTAAGCCTATGATGATAAAATGACATATAAGCCAAAGTATATTTTGAAAAGTTGGTTGGTTTCGTTTGGTTCAAAATCGGTTCATCCGCTTAAATTATCACAGATAAAAAAGAATTCAAGAAAAGTCAGATGAAATAAATTTAAAAACGCGAGTTTGATTCTGTTCAGTTTGCAAGTAATCTATTGGCTTAACAAAAAGCATTCATTTAGAAATTACAAATTAATGTTATTGTTATGTACAGTCAGGTTAATAGCCAGTGATAGCCTAGTGGTTAAGAATTCAGCCTCTCACTCCGGGGGTGCTTTGTTCATATCCATGGCGCGCACCTCTTTACAAAAGTGCGTTTTAAATTTAAATA
>DWJK01001536.1:0-16705 GCA_018248815.1 Croniades pieria auraria
CACTCTGAGAGCATCTTTGATTCGTCGCCCTATACAGTACATTGCATCGTTTCCAGCCGCCAATCTACGTACCTATACGTAGCAATACAATAATGAATGAATAAAGTCCTCTTCAAGGACGTTAAAGATATTTTAATATTGTTCCATGCTATTATGATGTAACGTAACATCACGCCAGTCATCCCCGAAGTAGTACTCAATGGAGTGTAGTACACTCCTACAATGCACAAGTTTCGTTTACGGTTCATTGTGGAATAGGTAGTGGGCCTATTGCTATATACCGGGCACAGATCCAGACTTCAAGCCGCTATTAGAAATATGAAGTTAGCAAATCCTACTAATACCCGACCCGTGTATCGAACTCACGACCTCTCGATCAGTAGTTACGCTTACAACCACTCGACCAACGAGGCAGTGAATGTGCTATTGTAGATTCTCTATAGGCAATGATATACTTTCCATCAGCTGACAAGCCACTCTAAACCTCCATTTATCAACAAAACGTATAATAAAACTCCAAAACAGTGTTAAGGAGATGTAGGCAATGTTTATCTCTCATTTTATTTCCCAAATGTATGTAACGTTACATACATTCAGGCAAATGAACTCTTCATAAACGGACATGTTTGTAAAAAGAAACGGATTTTGAGTAATAATTTTATATTCACTGCTCGGCGCCGTTTCTTTGCCAAATGGGCCGTGTGAATATGTAATTTATATAACTTCACCCGGTCGTAGGCACATCGCGGAAGAGGAAAGAAAAATTGTTATAAAGTCAAGGCGATAATTATTGAATAAAAATGCAATATATAACTCGGCTCATTAATATTTGGTACCGTGTTCTGTTCCACGAGAATATGAGATATTTCATCTAGCTAGATCGATGGTATATGTAATAATATAACATCTATTGTCTTATATAGTTATATAAAAAAAAAACCTAACATTACGCCTGTAATCCCCGAAGGGGTAGGCAGAGAAGCGTAGTGCACTCCCACGTTTGACCAGTTACGTTTAAGTCCCATCGAATAGGTGGTGAGCCTATTGCTATACAACGGGCACTGTTCCAGACTCCGAGTCACTACTAGAAATTCTAAATTAGAAAATTCCCATAGTACCCGACCCGGGATTTGAACCCAGAACCTCCCGATCGGCAGTCGCGCTTGCAACCACTCGACCAACGAGACAGTCTGTTATGAAAATTATAGATGTATTTAAAAAAGTTCATACTCTTGGCGATGATTGGCACAGTTCCACGTTTTCGTCATAAGGGCCTATCCTCTCCGAGATCTGAGGCGTTTCTATTACATCGCTCACAAATGTCTTGTTCTTACTTTTATACTGTAACAAAAATATAGGTAGATCCATTATGGAGTAAGTTAAGAAAGATTACTTTATTAGAATAAAACTAATTTTTGTAAGAAAATCGTTAAGTTTGTCCTGTGCTAAGAACAACGCAGATCTTTATTCCTTGAACGTGGAAATAGAAAGAACGGAATTTTCTTCGGTATCATCATCATCGTCATCACTATAGCCTTTACGGTTCCACTGCTGGACATAGGCCTTTCCCGAGGTGTGCCACAACCCACTATCTTCCGCAGATCTCATTCAGCCCCTACCACTCCTCGGTATAGCAGCTAATTTTTTCAAAGGTATGTTACACGTGCAACAGATTGTCATAGTGATAACAATTTCCATGCAATACGCATTAAAATTAACGGTGCATGTTTGAACCGAACCGCTTATATAATTGCTCACAAGTAGTTGTTCTCAGAAGCTAATAGTTCGACAAAGATTATGGAAAAGTTCGACAAAGTTTATAGAAAAGTTCGACAAAGATTGTAGAAAACTGCCTGCATATACAAGCATGCTTGGACTTATTAATGGCGCTGTTATTACAGTCCTGTTCGAGATAGGTTGCAGATTTCCATGGCCTGCAGCGGCCACGTGTAACTGCTATCTAACAGTCTGCTACTCTTCTCTAGAAAAGTTTAGTCTGCTCTCTGTGGTCATTTACCCAAAGGGATACCAAAAAAAATATTTTTCTCTCTTCCAGACTGACCTCGGCTACAACAACGTAGCTTTTGCTAAAAGGATATAGCGTTATTTCTGTGCTCTGATGTGACTTCTATACCTTTATTATTAGGCAGTTTACTTAATATTCACGTGTTTGTATAAAAGTCATAATCAGGTGGAATTCTATAATATGGAAAAAATAACTTACATCTTTTATAATACTTTCAATGAAAGCGTCCTTCGTATCTGGAGCCTCATCACAAATTCCTATACGTTTGCATTCATCAGAAATATGAAGACTGTAGTCATCACCAGCTCTGTAGGTCGGGCCTGGGAACACGACACTGCTATCGGATACTGGAATTAACATAGACAATTGTCTATTTTAACACGTATTCCATATAGTTCGTACACATTTTTCTATTTTAACATGCATTCCATATTCATATTCATATTGGCCCATATTGTATATATGTATACATTTCGTTTCCTATTTTAATACGCATTCCATATCATAAACATAAAATAAAACAATGTTTTCTATAAAAAAGTTAAATTATATTTATTGTATTTCAATTGCAACGAATAAATAAAAGCTTCGAGAGACATTTGTTTAATCGCGATTTTATTGTAACATTCCTAAAAATAGATTATTGTATGGCAGAGCTGAATAACGGTCAGATTTGGGGTCAAACGACTTTAACAATCATTGCTTGACAATTGACATAATTCTGATAAAATTACTCGGGTGTAGATAAAACACAGTAATGAAAGATGTAAGACTTGACGAATTAAGTAGATATGTATATTTAAGTTAAACATATTTTATTATTAAACGTTTTGTGAGTATAATATATTTGATGTACATATGTATGATTAAACTAATTACCGATTTTTTTTTTAACAATACGCAGATATTTTATCAATCGTTAAAATGATAGCTTTAGCAAACTGGTTATATTTCCGCGAAAAGATATCTTCTAAGATAAAGCTTTGTCGTAAGTTAAAGTAATATCATCTCTACATTGCAGCTACTATGCACCCCTCGGCATCGAAAACTTCTAGAAGTATGATATATATACACTGCGTAAGTAATTTTAAAATTTTGCTATATTTACTAAAGACGTAGAAAATGTGCATTTGTTGCTTATAATAAAAATTTTATATGTACTGTAGGGTGAAAAGTAGAGCCTAAATAGCGCTAGTAGTCCCGAAGCGTTTGTAGATTGCAAGCGATTCGTAAAGTTAAGTAACAAAGTATGGTACGTTAATGTTGGAAGGGCACATTAAGCAGTAGGCCCCGGTTATCGATGATAATATATTACCATCATCGTCGTCATCCATGCTGGACACAGGTATCACCTCAGGAGTTTTTGATGGCGTGGGGTCGGGGGATGTATTTCTAGTAACGATTATTAATGACGGTTGTAAGCATCCGGAAGACGATTTGGTCAGTAATTTATGTAACTGCAGTACTAGAGCACCGTGGTGAGGTACACTTTAAGCTTCTCAAAGTTGCGGAAGACATAACACGCTTGTAGCCAGACAGTTTTAAATAAAATATATGAATAGTAGTTATTACCTGAAGCGTCATTTGCTCTCCCGCGAAAATTATAGATTTTTCCGGCGGACCAAGCATCCTAAATTCTATCCCCAATTATAGGTTATTACCACACCAAGTATTTGTTTTTCAGACAATTATTTCGTCTTTAATATCAAAAAATAAATAGGCGAACATTTGCGAAATTATATAACGTAACATCACGCCTGTAATCCCAGATGAGGTAGGCAGAGGTGTACAGCACTTTCTCACGTTTCACCAGTTATCGAAATTAAACTTTTAAATCTGCATATATACTGTAAAATATCCAATCGAGTAAGAGGACAGAATCGTCGAACAAGCGAACATTGTATCAAGACATACTACGTCCTTAGCACCTTTCAAGCGAGTGGATAAACGAGCTAAAGCCGGTTCTTGTTAGTACATTTCCTCCTCCGACAGTTCAGAGAGCGGTACGAACCTCGTTTATTGACAAAAGGCTTCCCGTACCTATTGATGATTTTGTACGAACCGTTCGACTTCTGACTCGTCGACCTTTCGATCCTCGATTTCGGAGCCGCTCGTACTATTTCGTGGCTTTGGACGGACATCTGAAACTGTAAATGGAAAAACATTTTTATTTCGCACTGTTACTGTTTAATGTTTCGTACTGTTATTATTATAACATTAAAAGCGTACTATTTTAAAAAGGTGTGTGTCTTGACTATTATAAAAAAGTTATTAATAACGTAAGCTATTTATGTACGATATTAAAAATGTTCAACCGTGTATTTGTTGGTCGATTTAATTAAAAGAGCGCGATAATGTAATAAAGGGGAAAGTATCACTCTCCGTCTCATATTTATCGATGAAATCGTCGAATGGATTTAATGACATTTCGAATTTTACATTTAAGGACATACTCGTACACTGTGTCCTTAATTTTTATGTATTTTTTTATAACAGGAAATCAGTTTGCACTTTCTATAAGTAATACAGCGTACGCTTATGGAATAAAAAATAAAAACGTAACATCATCACTGTAATCCCTGAAAGGATAGGCAGAGGGAGTTTAGTATACTTCCACATTTCGCCAATTACGTTTACGTATCACCAAAGAAAATTTGTGAACCTATTGCCGTACATCGTGCACAACTCCTGACTCCCAGCGACTACTACAATTTTTTACTTGAAAATATAAGTTAGAAAATCCAAGGATCCGATCCGGAAATCGAACCCAGAACCTATTGATAGAAGTTGAGCTTGCAACCAATCGACCAACGAGGCAGAAATTGCAAAAATATAATGAAGTTATGAACAGTTACTTTTAAATGGTGTCTGAAGCCGATTTCACGTAACGTCGAACGTAAAAACCAAGGATATCATATTGTTTACAGTTTGTGAGCAGATCGTTCAGTTGTACAGCTGGTACATTATTAATGCTTCCAAGTATCTGATAATGGTCTAGCCTACAACAAAACTTTCATGCTTCACTATATCTTTTTTATTAATCTAAAAAATGTAGACATATATTGAAAATGACACACTAAGAAATCAGGTCGATTTAAAAATGTATTTTTCATCCGTAAAAAAATCAATTAACGATAATATGGTAATTAAATAAATATTTCCGATTCGTACAATCCGAAATTCTTCAAAACAAAAGTAAATAGGCACTTTCTAATCAAGTGTGTTATATCCTAGGCTACATCTCGTTTACCATTAGGTAAGATCTTAGGGAAACGCGAGCTTATGACGGCTAAAAAATGAGCATACCGAGTTTTTCTTAATTTACAACTTTGTCTCTTTTTGTTTTGTTTTTATTGTCTAATTACATTTTGAATGAAATAGAACGTAACTTCTGTATAACGTTACGTTCAAAAATATGAAAATTACATTCATGTACTTATAAAAGATACCTTTTTTATATGTTTATGAACGCGATTTTTTGCCATAATTAACGGTTTCCACAGTTTACACCAAAATACTCATACTATTTGTGTTTTATATATTAACCGAAATATACGATTGTTAGGTACTGTTTTCAAGCAGGGCAATAAAAATATAAATTTATTATTATTGGGTACACGAATACCGAGAAAAATAATCATTCATACATGAACTTACAAAACCTTTTACTGAAATAACTGGAAGCTTTTTAATATCTTCAAGGCTGTATGCGCTTAAATCTTTTTGCCTCTCTTGGACGGGCGAATACCACAAAAAAATGTTATGCAAACAAATTTACAGCAATATTTCAATTTCTTATATGTTGTTGTTTAGATATTATATTTTTCATTAATTCCTTCATAATTTGACTTTTTCACTTTCCTCCTCATGGCGTACATTTTGTATGACTAATTAAATTCTGCCAATTATGTCAACCAGAAGTCATTTGATTGACTGAATTTATAGAATTTTGATCACAAACGATTCCAACACGGAATATTGTGTAATTATACTCAATTTCTATAGTAGTCATAAACGGTTAGGTATGTATTAAATGTATTTGTCATTAAATATGAACAATTTTCCTATTAATAAACATGTGATGTCAATCACACTAGATTTAAAATAAACAGAGTAATCAAAGTTATTTAGGGTGGTGGTGGAGTATTAAAACATTTCATATCTGATTGGAATTGGTAAACTCTTTAACCTTTTAGAGGAAATAAATTGGTTACTAACAATGAAAAATGCAGTGACAAAATTTCGTGTTTGTGAATTTTTAAAACGGTTATCGCCAGTTCTCTTGTGAAACGTGTGGATAGAAATATCTAAACAAAATCTGTATTTGAAAAATACACAAAATATGGCTGCCGTGTTGGAGGTTGCAAGCGTGACTGCTGATCCAGACGTCCTGGGTACGATCGGGTCTGATAAACTATTGGGTTTTTGTAACTGGAAAGGTCCAGCAATAACGTGGAATCAGGAATTTTGTCCAGTGCACCTTACTTAGCCTAGGCTGTATGTGTGATATAATCTGTGAATCGTGGGAGTGTACTAATAAATAGTACACTTTTCTTCAGTTTCCTATCTTTTATAACATAACATCACGACTGTATTTTGTCGAAGGGTGCCTATAAAGAATACAGAAAAGTAAAGAAGACATTTTATTAACTACGCTTCAGAGAAATATTCATTTCATTTGACGGCAACTCAAATCAATTACGCAACGCAACGCAACTAACAACTATATCAAATTAAATCGATATTAGAAGTGTTCATTGCCTAACTCGTAGTCAAATCATCTGCGAAAATATTCGAAACCATTATTCTAATATTATTTTAGCACTTGCCTCAATATTTTAAATGAACAGATATCAACTTTCGCATATTTATTATGTGTCAGGATTGCTCTTCATATTTTGCTTGTTTTATTTTAAACAACTGTTTAAAGCGGTAGGTGCTGAAAATATCGGAGACTGCTCTTAGACGGATATTTTTCTGTCGTTTTGGGCATTATCTTGGTTTAAGTTCATGTTCGTCAACACAGACAGTTTCATTTTTATATGACTTTGAAACAATTATTTAATTATTGAAAGCCAATATAAAACAATTATATATCTTCACGCGATAATTGTAATCTTTGTTTCTGATATAAATAATTGAATATTTATCAGGTGCAATTTATTACACGAGCATAAAATAATGGCGAGTCGAATCGATGGTACGGTAAAATCGAGATGTATGGAGACGTTTCCTTTCACTCATATTAAAACATTCGTAATTTTCCGTTCATCTCAACAATATTTTTAGTTAAGAACACTAAACGTATGTATGTCTGCTATGTGCAGTTATTTGGTAGCTCGATACAATAACTGTAGCGGATAGTACTCTGATGAAATATTCACATTTAAAGTATTGCCAAGTTCTTTTCAATACTACGACGAACATGACAACATATAAAGCTATGCTACTCGTATATACAGCAGTTAGAATATGCTCAAATAAAATCTATTTTCTGTCAACATACTTCACAAATATACTTTTTGCACATAACAGATTTGACATCGACATTAATGTTATATGTAAACACAATTCCAGAGTAAAAATATGCCAGTTCTCACTAGCAGCAAATGACTTGTTCGATATTTAATTTTAGATCGAAATTTACCAACTGTAATTCCATTTTTTTCAGACGTTTATTGCGTCGCAATTTTTATATTTGGCGAGTTTCTAGAAGAGGGTGGAGGTTCCAGAAGGCGAAGGTTCTAGAAGAAACGCGTTCTCACTTGAAAGTCGTGTAAGATTAGCGTCATATTCATGGGTTGGGAACGACTAATCGAATTAGGGAGGACTATTTCCAATAAATAATTTAGTGAGTTGAAAACAAAAACAGGAATAATCGTTACTTAAGAACTACTCATTTCATTGCAAGACAATTAGCAAACGAGTCGTAATGAATTAGTCAAGTTGAGTCGTGGATAAAAATAATGAATAACGTAATTAATGTCTGCGCTATTGCAGAACTGACGATGCGTTTAATTCACAGCGAAGGTGTTTATGTATGTCAGAAGAAAGTAGCCACTTTTACTTTTGACACGATATGAACAAATGGTCGCTGGAGAATTAATAATAACCGACGGGCATATGATTATAAGTTCACAAATATATGATTTTTCATATTTCAATGTCCTATTATAAAAATAAACTTCACAAGGAAATAAAGTGAAACATCGCAATTAAAACAGCGACATTACATTTGTTGACCGACGTTTAATAAATTCAAATAAAGCACATAAGCCACGGAACCATACGGCACGCAGTCAGTCTTAAACCGCATAGATAGAGGCTAAATAAACGCTTAAGTAATGACAGTATGAAACATAGCGGATGAAAATGATTCCGTGATAGCGCCATTCTCTACATAGAGTTGTTTTTCCTACACCTTTTTCGACTATAGCTATATTAACTGACACGTTAGTATTAAACGTCATTGTCACTTTATAATTGGAACTGGTAAATACAGTCTTGAAATAAAAAAGCGAACTTACCAGCGATATATAAAAGACGCACAGATATATCCAGGCCATAATAGGACTATTCATTTAACTATTCACTAACATTATAACCGATGCAATTCCTTTTATAGAAAATCAAATGTTGTTTATGACGTTTATTCTTCCCCATAACTGATTTAATCAAATTCGACACAACATATGGGTGCGCGTGTGACTGATAATGTTGATATTTTGACACAACATGCACCTGACGGCGCGGTCAAGAGACAACTGGTCGAAACACCGAACAAGACACTTATCATCGTGTGGCAGAGCCATTATGACCACTTAAATTAATTAGTTCCGTCATACTCATTCGACTTTTCTTCTTTCATCAAAATGACTATGGACTTCTCTCTTTTTGTTACTGTGTTCTTCTCTCATTGTGTTACTTTTGAACCTGGCAGAACTTTCTTAGTTTGCTACGTCCATCTAATCAAACCATCACTGTGAAGAACATTAGTAACAGACAAAGATAAAAAATGAGGTATATTTTATGTCCTATGCATCTTTTATTTGCAGTACGAGTTACGATTATGTACATATGTTTATTGGAGTTTAACTTTGCGTTTTTGTTTAAACTATGATACTTCCTCTCATCGAAACTTTCGGCTAGAGGTCGACCGGAAACGTACATAATGTACTGTAATGACACGCGAGTGAATCAGTTTTTTGGTATGAAATAAGCATAAAAAAACGTTCGTTTTTGTCGCGACAAACAAAAAACTACGAGGCTGCAGACCTCGGTATAGATATGATAATTATTTTAATTTCATATCTCAAATTGTTTCTGAGAAAAATTGTCTTAGTACATAAATAGACATTGCGTGCGGACAGACGGACGGATAATGAAATATATATTGATTTATGTTCAAGTTTGTTTTTAATTTGTCCTCCATTAGTCATGGCGAGACGGTATAGTTTGTCTATTCTATAATAATACATACATATGTTACAAAACAGATCAATTGTACAGAATCTGAGTCGAATTCTTTTGCGGAAGATATTTCTTACCGCTCAACCTTTTTGATGAGAACGAGAGAATGAGAACAGGATGAAGTCAGTTATTTTGATTGATAATTTTGAGAATTTTAAACATTAATAGAATTCATCTACTCCTATCCTACCCTAACTCTTAATCATCATCTGGTTTGGCTGGACGAAATAACCATATCAAGCGACCTTTGTTAAAAACAATAAAGACTAAAAAAACTCTTAATAATTAGCTGCCTCATGGGTCGAGTGGTTTAAGCGTCACCGCTGATCGAGGGGTCCTGGGTTCGATTTCTTTTAAAAGGCACAGTTGGTAACTCATAGGAATAGTAATGCCTCTGGGCACCTCCGTATAAGGCAGGTACTAACTATATGTAATAATACTAACCGGACTGATGTATACTAATAGTCTCATTTCTGCACATCTGTCACCGATTAATACTAGTGGACTAATACCTTTATTTATTTAAATGCGCAGTAGTAATATTGACCGTCTGGTTCTGGATCTAAAATTTGTGAAATCCTAAACTCTATCTCAGCGGTGAAAATCCCGGTACTAGTAGCCATAGTAACAGAGATAGCAATACTCGCCCTTGCACCGACCTTAAATATATATTTATTACATAATTTATACAAATTGCTGAAAATGCGCACACGTTTTGTTTTACCACTCGTCATACAGATGAATCATGACCACATCGCTTTGAAATGATAAAATATTAATACAAATATATACGTGGTTAATATGTAGACATGAAATTATATTAAACAAAATAATTTTGTAGGATTATTTCCTGTAGAATGGATATTTATATGCATTATTCATGCGGCTTGTTTACCAATTATGACGTCACCATAGCAGTAAAACGTAGGTTAATCTGTAGCGGTGGGTTAACGAAGGTTAACTGGTCACTGCCAACCAATCTGTGGTTCATATTATAGATGTATTATGTATTTGAATGGTCTGATGTGTACATGATTCTGTGGATGGCCAACATTAACTGATAATATGTTTAAAGAATTTCTGTTTTGCCATCTCACAATTTTTTACACCTGTCTGGCAATCGCAAAAACAATTTTATTCAGTTTATGTTGTAACAATTATGTCACATACATATATCAGTACATAAAATAAAACTGTAGCTGATCGCTGTCTGTACATACCAGATATATTTAAAAATTCACAATGGAGCGTCTTCATATACGCAAGAGAACCCAAAATAATGTTTTTCATTTTGTCTATTTGTCTGTATGTCTGTATGTTTGTATGTTTGTGCACGCTCATCTCAGAAACGGCTAATCCGATTTGAATGCAGTTTTCAGAATTATATTCTAATGGGCTTCACTTAACATTTAGTGTTTTTTATAATTTAAATCAGTTAAAAATAAAGACGTTATGTCAATTTATTTTTTCAAAAATTAGTAAGACTACGCGTACGAAGTTGCGGGCACAGCTCATTTCTACTATGTTTTCTCTTGGTGATGACAGGGCGATATTCTTAAAATAGTTTTTTTAATAGATTGTTCTGTAATTAACGCATGTGAAACCGCGGGGCACAGCTAGTATATCATAATTGTAATTATTTTGTCTTCATGCCATGTCCCTTACGAGAAGGCAGAGATATCTTAGTGGCAAATAGCCCTACGTTTACAGACCAATTGGAAAATTTAATTTGTTAAAAATGTAATGGGTATAGTTAGTCCATTAGTCATTATAGACACAAATGTAAGGCATTGTTTTGTTATTATACATAAATACATGCTGTAATAAAAAAAATATTGTTACTGGAAATTATCAGTCATTAACTACGGCGAAAAAATTTTACGTACATACTTCAAAGCATCGGCTAACATTGTATAAAAAATCTGCTACATTGACACAATGTATCGACAGTACATATAGTAGGTGAATATATATGCAAAATGATGTTAAAATACATTCGAGTCATAAATTACAGGTATGTTTATTTGAATAACAAAAAATAAATAAAACAAAGTACTTTTATGGAATGTTTTTCATTCTTTTCTCGCATTTCCGAGATAAGTGGCTTAGACCTTGTTCACACAAAATATTTACATACAGAAATAAATTCATCGTAAATTCGACAATTTCATCGAGGACCTAATAATTTTACCGATTATAAATCATCTATTATCATACCATATTTTGTCAAAGTTTTTATCAAATCTTCATCTACTTTGTGATTTTGTCCGTTGTCAAAGTTCTAGATTCCGTAGGTATAAATGTTGTTGGAATCAGTGTTGTACTTTTCTAAAAATCGAGCCAGTAATTGGTCTGTGATTAGTTAAGAAAGAGACAAAATTGTTAAAAATTAAGTCTGGAGGTAAATGTCAAGTATGACATGTAGCAAACTCCTCATCGTTTCTAAAAAAATACTGACATTAGGAAGATGTAGCCGTGACTTAAACAAACATGTTATTATACTCATTAGAATCTGGAGTATCTTTTCTAGATTTGAGCCTTCATCTAAATTTCATCTGTTTAGGGAATTTAATGTTCCTCTATGTATCAAAATCAAAATCGAAAAATGAACTGTCTACACAGTTGCCATGGTAACCGTTTTTAGTCAAATGGATCTGCAGCAAAAAGTACTTAAAATGTCCCATTTGCTTTTACAGTACTAAGTTAACTGCCGACCCGCACATGGCGGTGATGACAGTCTATTTACTTATCCCTTCCCATCCTGAAAAACTTGTCCGGTGAAGGACAATAAAAGGGATTATGATGATGATGATGATGGAATTATAGCAGCAGTACCAAGTAGTTAAATCAGTTAAAGAACATATCACATTGATTATACATAAATTGCTCTACATAATACGACACGAATGTAGAGTTATCATTTAGTTCTCGGTGAATACATTAAAACGATAAAATCTTTATTGTTTCATAAACGTGAACATGAAAACATGTTTCTCGTTTGTACTTAGTAGGTATTAGAGCATCTTCTATTTATAAAAGTAGCATTCACGCGAACTCTATATTATGGTAGAGTTTGTTTGGTTTTTATAATAATACTGCGCTATTATACCCTATTAAGAAAATATACATATTTCTTATTCAAATGTAAGTAATCAATACATATAAATAAAATTGAACTGTCTGTTTGTAATATCAAAATAGCATTTTTGCAAGTGCGTATACCATACATACATGGAACATATAACTAAAAGGCAATTTTTAAAATTTTTGTCTGCCAGTTTGTTCCAGGTAATCTCCGAAACGGCTAAACCAATTTCAACGGCTTTCACTAGCAGATAGCTGAAATTTTGAGCAGAAACATAGGCTGTTTTTATTTAAGAAAATGGTTTATCGTTCTGTACAAAAAATTAAAACCTCTAAAGACCCACGCGATCGAAGTCGCGGACCCAGCTAGTAACTAATACATTTTATAGGTAGGTATCGTTCAGGAAAATAGCCTTCGCGACTGACGTTGCTAAATAGTTATTTATAGTGTTTGTTGTGGTTTTCGCACGTGTTATTAAATATAGACAAATCATACTGTATTTTAATGCGCTATGTTCTGTCTATGTATGAGTAAATGCCATGGTCTTTTGTCGATGTCGAATGAAATATGAGATGACTCGAGATATGCTGTGACTAGGGTGCTGGTGTTTCTCACAAAAAATGTTGAATCGGAGGTAATTTATACAGCACTTATAAGTACATATGTACATACAGAGATCTATGAGTTTATACGTATTTTATGTGACAGAGAGTGTTGATGTAAAAAAAGGTCAGCGGACGCTTAGGGCATGTGGACAGAAAGGCAGACGAAAGAACGACAATGCGAATGATGATCGCAGCTACCAAAAGAGACCGTGACTTACCTATACTAAACAAACAGGCAGGATTCTGGCTGTTAGAGGGATCAGAGATCTTCGAAAGAGGTACACTCTGCCTACTCTGTGAGAAACCTGGCGTGACGAAATAATAATAATAATATACAGATGGTAAGCAGTGTGAACGACGGCGAGATAGTAAAGGTTAAATCAGCGAGTAAATTAACGCGCAAACTTAGCGGGTCCTACACAAGGCCGCTCGCACGACGCCAACGAAGTGAAAGTGAGTTTGCGAATTTATTCTCGTCTTTATTTATATCAAATACCCGTTTCACTCTCTCTCTCGACGCTGTACTGTTCCTCTTAGCATTGAAATGGAATATTTATACGTTTAAAATATCTTAATATATTGGCTTTAATACAACTTGCGATGCCCTCCAGGTATCTCAAGTGACCATACATATATGCAAAGTGGCTGGCATTGGTTGGATGTACAGAGAAGATCGATATCAGTGACGTACTATTGAAAAACCCTTTGTTCAGCGATAGGGCGGTAAGGGCTACTAATGATGACGATATCTTTCCAATTATCTACCATAATTCTTTAAAGTGAAACAATTACTTATATTAAAGCAAATTAAAGAACTCCATCTAGTTATTTATTATATTATTGTAAAGCGAGGGAGGTAATCATAGGTAGTGTTTAAAAAAGGATTTGTAAACAATATTACGCGATCTTTACCTTATACAGTTACTAAATTTAATTTGTTCATGTTTCTTGTGTCACAGTTTCTATGAGGTTGGAATGCACAATAAGATTCTATTTGCCGTAGTGTGACCATAGGAATAGACTGGTACCAAAAATATATTACTGCTATATTACGTACCAAAATATATACCATGTTCTCGTGCCAGTCGTCGCACGTTCTTTAATAAACCCTCAACTAGTTGTTTCATGAACAACCCACAGAAATGCTTATGAAACACCTAATGTATAAATATACCTCTAGGAATAACTAATGTATCCCTTTAAGTAAAATCTGATTAAATTGTTGTTGTAAGGAAAATGTTTTCTATATTCCAATAAAGAAAACTGTCGGTCAGTTAATGGAGCTTACGAGCGAGAAAATTACCAAGTATATTTATATTTTTAACCTTGAGATATAAATTAACTCATGAAATATTAAAGACTTATAGGTAAAAACGATTAAAAGTTACTTTAGTGAGTACTGGTTTCCTTTGAATTGAAATATCCGTTGTTACTGCCATTTATTTATTTATTGTAAATTAAAACGGTTACAAAAAACCACTTACATTTACTAACAGTATGGGTCACAGGCGACGGGCTACGGTGACCAGTGGGGCCAAACTAAGATATTGTTAAACGGGTTATATGATAGTAGAATTACAAACTGGAGAGTAGTATGTAGTGGAAATGTTGAAGTTTATATAAATACCATGGGCTCACCCTTTATTCCAAGGTTGGACATGCAATATAATTGCTGAAACAGGAGAATACTACACTTCTTTGCGCACCCCACGGCGGAAATGAAGACGTGATGATATGTTACTTTTATACAAATTATTTGTTTAAGCTTAAAACATACTGCCTTGAATTTTTCTTAATATTCGTATATTGCACGTAAATGTTTCAAAAACCTTGTTTATTAAACGTAACATGTAAAATCACGCCTGTAATCCCCGAAGGGGTAGGCAGAGGAATGTAGTACACCCCCACGTATCCCCAGCTACGTGTAAGTCCCGCAATGGAATAGGTGGCGAGCCTATTGCCAAACACCGGGTACACAAACGTTTATTAAACGATCATAAAGATATTACTGAATTTGTCTAAATAATAATTACATTTTATTGGATTTGTCTACATAATAATTACATTTTATTGGATTTGTCTACACAATAATTACATTTTATTGAATTTGTCTACATAATAATTACATTTTATTGAATTTGTCTACATAATAATTACATTTTATTGAATTTGCCTGCATAATAATTACTTTTTATTGAATTTGCCTACATAATAATTACATTTTATTGAATTTGTCTACATAATAATTACATTTCGTTTTAGTTTCAGTTTGTTGAGTACATAACTGAATGTACTCGTATTATGTACTGATGATAATTTTGGCGTAAATAAGCTTAATGAAAACTCAACACTTGAATATGTATGATACGTCACCATTATCACCGATTTACATAGTTAATGCGTGGCACACTAATGTGTTACTGTCGGAAACCGTACAATCTGCTTAAGTTACCATGACATCTAAATTTGCAATGTGATTTTTCCACCAAGCTTTATATTCATGTCCCTTTACATCACGTCTATTGTATGCAGTTATATGTAGGCTCAGGTGTTTCCCCGTTTTTATGGTTTTTCCTCATTGAACGGTCCACACGCGACCATTTTAAATTCATTCACGTAAATCGACGAGCCTGTTGTCCAGTCCTCACTGGCCCTGACAATTGAGCCGAGGGTCGTGGATTTGATTCCCACCCAGCGTAAAAATGTGAGTTATGTATGTATGTTTTATCTAGGTGTATAAATGTATAATATTGTGTATAAACATTTTTATGTGTATAATTATTTATCGGCTCTTTAATCACCATAGCACAGGCTTTGCCTCATTTAAAGAGCCATGTGGGATTTCTCTATATACATCTCAAATTTTTTTATGATTACTCTATGTTACTATTGTTATATGCATCACAAGCGTGGAGTATTTCTAAAATGTTCAAAATACGCTAAGTGAGTAGACACTTGTATTTGTATTGTAAACTATTGTATTTTTTCATAATAACTTGGGAAAACACAATTGAATAATCTATACGTTACATGACTGAATGATTGTTGATTTTATACGTACCGGCTTAACTCGCGTATGTTTTTCGGGGTGGCCAGCATGCCAACTACTTTGACCAACATTTGAATGTTTGAATTCAAATGTATGTCGAGAGTTACTTGAATGTCTAGATACCTTAAATTTAAGGGTCCTACTTTTAAGTGATTCTAGCTTAACATTCATGTCAGAATTGGATACTATTTTATTAACCCTGGTATGTCAATCCAAACTTATCACTAGTTTAGGAAGCTTTGCTTAACATCTCCTTGATATGTGTTTTATGGTTTAACGTTTAGACTGCCTCGTTGGTCGAGTGGCTGCAAGCGCGGATGCCGATCGGGAGGTCCTGGGTTCAAATTACGGGCAAGGTACTATTGAATTTTTCTAATATAGAATTTCACCGCCTATTCCATGGGACTTAAACGTAACTGGTGAAACGTGGGAGTGTACTATACTCCTCTGCCTATCCCTTCGGGGATTAC
>DWJK01001537.1:0-16704 GCA_018248815.1 Croniades pieria auraria
TAAATATATCACAAATGATTTGTAATATAAAAACACCATATCAGGAGCACTCCCCTATTAATTAAAATAAAACCTCTTCGGCAATTCTCTTATAATCAAATACTTTCAAGTTATGTAGGAACTAATCTAATTGCAAATCAACAGTTCATCAACTATGTTCTTAAATAATATCATCAACATTAAGTCTCCATCGACTTACATCACATCATTAACTATTAACTTCCAAGACTCAATATGTCAACAATAATGAAAACCTACTAAACATCTCACTCTGTGCCATTCAACAAAAACAACATTCAATTCAAATCAGATATTGTTTTTAGCAGTTTCAGTTTGAAGCTATTGCTTATGTTTAACACATGCTTTTGTTTTTATTATTAAAATAACATAACTAGGTGACATATAAAGAAAGTCGTAATAAGCAAGTAAGTTTCGCAAATAAGTCATTTAAGCAAGTATCCCTGAAATATAAATAATTAACCTGTACAGGAAAATACATCTTTTTATTCTTATTGATATTGCGGTACTGTAAGATCCTTGTTTTATGCGGTGGGTATGCTTTACAGAAAAACATATATACAAAATTTGCACAATAAAAAGACTACTTGCCTTGAAAAAATAGGGATACCTTCTGTTAATTCGTAAAATCGCATAATACGAAAACTACAAGTTAAATTTAAAAAGGGCATAAAAAAGTTTACAGGAATTTAAAGAAATGGGCTGCTTAATAAATTACTTTAAATGTCTGAAAGAAATTCATATAAAAGCTTAAACTGAACTAGTATTCAAACTTAATTAGTTTTATGGAAAAGTAATATGGTTTTATATTTTTTAATCATCATCATCACTATGTGATAATGGTTTGCAGAGTTTGCAAATTGGTTCAAAATCAACTTCATCATCAGAAGATACTGTCTCTGCAATCGATATTTGTGGTAAAGGTGATGGATTTTCACAAACTTCATTCTCATTCTGTGCGGCTTTCTTTTCTGACAATGTAATCAGTAACTAAAGTTTGTGATGACGGTTCTACTAATTTTTTATATAGCTCATGATCCAGACACACAGTTCTGCAGCTTACATTGTAATCTAAAGGCTCGTTCAGAATTGTGGTCATTAATAAGAAAATTATTTTCTAATTTACTGCAAAAAAGACCTTCTCGAATTAATATGCGGTGAGGGAGGTTAGTTCATGAAATCCAAGAAATTTTTGGATGAAATACAAACCGCACAACTTCAAAATCGCATAAAAATAATCCGATTAAAAAGAGACCTTACAGTACTTGGTATAACCCACTCGCAACACTTTATTAAGACTACTATGCAGTAATTAAAAAATTGCAACAGGTATGTTACACGGTGCTGCTGCTAATAAAACAAAAGAAACACAAATACTATTGTCTCGATACCTACATTATTTATGAAACTGTGAATTTTTATCATTTCTTATTCAATTTGATAAACTCTGGAACCTAGTTCGTTTTTGAGTTGTAAATAGATTTTTATTATTAATAAGGTGATACTGCATCGCGGTGTTTTAGCTACATAAACAATTATTATACTAACCCTGCGCCCGTAGTATAGCACTTTTCCCGCGTCCTGCAGTTGGTTTATTCCCTTGTCGTTTGAACATTGGAGCATTCTTTAACATATCTGGCAATATTAGGAACCGTATTTTGGATCCTCTAATGTATACATTTTCTAATTGGGCTACTCTTCCATCCCTATACGTTACCGTCACCTGCGACAATTGACAATTCATATTGTCTTCAGCTTCCATTAGCTTCCCTCGGTAAACTTCGCCGGTGTTTGTTTCACAAGTTACTACATGACCTTCCGCCTCATGAAGTACTTTAATAGGCACACCGATAGACATTGCTTGCGTTTATCTTGTACTATTCAATGCGAAACGAGACAAAATTCGCAATGTCAAACAGATTATGGTGGATAGAAAATGCTACAACAAAATTAAAGCAAAATAAACAATATGGCTACTGGTCCCGCTTCAGTGACAGTTATGACCATGACACATGAGTATTAGTCTGAAAGTTGTAAATAAGAAACCAATTTTATATGATGTTCAAAAACATTTATTATTGAATTATTAATATATAATTTCATTTTGTTCTTGAAAGAATAAAATTGTTTACTGTAGTAAATTCATGTTGATAAAAACTTACCGAGCAAAATAGTAACGTCTATTTCGATAACAAATCAAAAAGCTACAGTGCCAATGTCAGAACTGAAAACGTCAAACAGTATTTTGTGTATCAGATATGCTAGTAAATGAGAACTGTACTAGTTTGAATATCTGAATACGGGCCTTTAAAGTATTTTTCTACGGTTAATTTCCATAAATCTATACATTTATAATTATTTAACGTGTTAGTTAGTTAAAAACACTTTTGTTCCCAATGTCGACTGCAGTAATGAAGCTAGAAACCGAGAGTGAGTCGTGCTCTGTGTGCGGCGGCGGCGGTGACCTGCTGACGCCCGAAGAACACGACGCGGGCGCGCCGCCCATGCAGGCGCCGCTGCGGTCTATGCTGCTGCATTTAAACAATAACAAGGTAAAGCAAGTGATATTGTTTTGAGTCCCTAAATTTAATCCAATTATCGATCTATTTATAAACAAACAGTATTTGAAAACGAGAATATATATATACATAATATGAATATACATAAAATTACGTAAATATCTTCGTGGGAATATTTATTATTCAATATATTACTCTAACAATTTGCAGGTCCTTCCTGATGGTCGTCTCTGTAATAGCTGTATCCGCCGTGCAATTGAAGCCTATGAATTCAGTACTGCCCTTGCATCTAAGGGCACACCTCCACTTAGTGAGAAAATCCGAGCCTTAAGACAAAAACTGCATGAACTGACCCAAAAGATAGATGTGTTCATTGTCGTCGGAGGCCCCGGAGTAAATTCAGGGGGGTCCTACAGTGAAGATGACATTATCATGGTGGAGAGGGATGCCCTGGCGGCAGCCGCTGCTGCGGATGATGAGGATTTGGAGCGGGCAAGGAATGCCTGTGGTGACACTGTGTACCAGTGCACTGTGTGCCCCATGACTTTCCAGGTAACTAAACTCTAATTTCTAAACCCTAATAATTTCAGTAAACTCTAATAATTTCAGTTTATTGATTTAAGAATGATTAACCATTATTTGCATTTTTATGTTCTAATACATTTATTTCAGTTACATCTACTTTACTTTCACACACTTAATCTAATCAATATAATATGGATTATATCATACTGCTAAGCTCTTTGCTGTATCAGATCTATATTACTAGTATATTGTGAACAAACTGTGTATACATTCATCTTCATTGGGGCAGAGAGTGCATACTTTCCCAACCTTATGCCGGGATACAAGGTGTCTTACAAGGTGACAAAAGCCAGCACTGGCTGATTGCAGCAATGCAGCATAGGGGGGTGCGAGAAGCTGAGCTCTGTGACATCCAACCTGCATACCCAGTATGGGGATTATGGGCAAAAACCTCTTAGGGGAACAGTATGTTCAGCAGTTAATATACAACTGATGTGTAAATGGGTATTCCTCAGCGCGGGGTCGATTTTCGTGCCCACCAAGCCACACACCCGGCCACTTCGCGCCACTCCTGCTGGACGTGCGGCGCGCAGTTCACCTCCCGCGCGGCACTCAAAGACCACTCTGTGCACCACACCAGCCCCTCTGATCTCATATGCAACCTCTGTCAAAATATCTTCCAGGTGAACTATCATTTTAGGTCTATGATGATAGACTAAACTAATTGTAACACTTATACAGTAACTTAATTTTGTATTCTATAGTTTTAGCACCCTGGTGACTGAGCTTTGCTTGGTATTCTTATATATGGTTATTAATTACGTTACATTATTAAGTGAATATGTGAGTTAAAAAGACACATATTTTATCAATAATATAAGTCAACAATTGATTTCCTTGGTCTAATGTCAAACCAAACACTCATTGGCTTACAATTAGTGTAGCTTAACAATGTCATCTATTGAAGAAGCTTTAGTGTTGCTGTGTCGGTAAAGCAGTAAAGCTTTTCATTGCCTGAAAACACTGATAAAACACATTTTCTAAAAATGAAACCTAGCTAGATCAATTTATTGCTCCCGAAACCCCTTGCATACTAAATTTCAAAAAAATCAATGGAGCCGTTTCCAAGATTCTAATTATATACATATATACAAGTATTGCTTGTTTAAAGATATAGAGAGATTTACCTGAATATATAGTTCAGATTGCATCTAGTTATTGAGCATACTGCACCATATTTATCTCTCAATTTATGATATTCTAGTTTATTACAACAATTAAGATATTTTGTTATTTTTCCAGTTACAAGTGACTCTATACAATGATTAATATTCGAATAGTGGTGTAACCTGTATGATACTTATCTGCATTTTTCACCCAGACAGAAATTGTTATTACTATCCACACATATGAGTATGGGTAAAACATTACAGTGAGTGGTTTTGGACGAGAGCATTACAATAGGCACTTCAGACCTGCTAATACTCACAACTACATTCTATATAATTTCTGTGTAGAAATGTATATATAGTGTATTGGGGTCATTGCCCACATTCATTTCTATTGTTAAACAAATGCTATTAAAACAATTTGAGTTTTAATGAGAAGGATGACGAACATAACAATTCAGAATGGTAACATTAAAATTCTCTAATACTTACTGTACTCGGTAAAGTTACTTTGACGTATGAGAAAAACAAGCATGGCGAAATGAGAACCAGCGATGGACGTAAACGGTACCGGATGGCGCAGAGCCTCTCCGAGCTGCGCGTGCACGAGGCGGCGTGCTGCGCGCGCTGCCCCGCTTGCGGCACGGCGTGCGGCGGGCGCGCGGGGCTGGCCGCGCACGCGCGCCGCCACCACGCGCGCCCCCCCGCCGCGCTGCTGTGCCCCGTGTGCTTCCAGCGACTGCCTACCCGCGACCAGCTGGCCGCGCACGCGCTGCTGCACCGCCAGGCCGACCGTTTCGTCTGCGGATACGACGCCTGCATCTTGCGCTTCGCTAACAGGTTACGCTCTCGCTTACTCCGATAACTATCGCATCTCAAAGATGCCGTTAACCTATCGCATCTACCTAACTTATACTGTGGTGATCCCATCGTGGCTCCCTTGTTGTCTAGCATAAGTATCCATATAAGTTCCTGACTAAACGTAATTATGGCCGGCGAGAATGTGTTCACGGGTGTAAAAGTGTAACATCTGAGTAATTAAGTATTTTTGATGGTCATAGAACCGCGACGGATACAAATATATTTCAATAGCAATAGTAGGTAATGAATGATCCCAAGAAAATTCAAGACCTCTTTGAAATAACACATACGATTCACCTCGAGAAATATCACATTTGCATCTATTTCCACCCTAAAACAAGTTGTGCAAACCAGTGTTAGTGTGGTAACAATTTGTGACCCACACATATACTAGAAGCCATCATCTTTCTTCTATGGAAAAGCAACGCATCTGTGACATATCCTAAAGATAGCAAACTATTCTAAATGCAATTCACTCTAACATATACTAAAGAGCTAGTGACACTGACACACATTCCTACAGACTGATTTGAGGTGCGTTGCCGATATATAGGCGACAGTGGCCATTTGTGATTATTGAATGATTACTTGCTACCTGCCCACTAATTAAATGAAACAGATGTTTTCATTTTGTAATAAGTAACTTACTTTATGTAAGTTTTTATTCATCTTTCTGGATGGTTATTAATAAGGTCCTTTGAATTGCAGGAGCGACCTGATGTCGCACATCCGCAAGTGTCACAGCGGTGACGTGGCGCCCACTCGCGACGACCGCCAGCAGCAGCAGCCGCAACAGCAGCAGCAGCAGCAGCAGCCCGCCACCACCGACTGTCCACACTGCACCCGCACGTTCGTACTCATCATATAATCGAGCTCTCACTGCCAACTTTTTCAACGTACTAGTCACGAATAATCACTTTGTAAGCCACCTGTTGCAAAATGCAACACTGCGAAGTGGGGAAACCTACGGCAGTAACAGAGCTGCGCACGCGACTTACACACACATCACTCGTTAAAGAAGCAGCTGGACTGCAAAAAGCCATCGAGTCTCAATAGAGCTGCGTGCTAAGGGATTTACTTTCAGTATCGGTTGAGAGAAGCACGAGAACCTTATTTTACATAAGCATGATGTCCGGTGACAGGGGCTCAAGTAACATGCGCTGTGCCCGTGTTGCAGGTTCGGCTCGGTGGCCGCCATGAAGCGCCACGTGCGCGTGCACCGCCGCGAGCGACACGCGGTCTGTATCCTGGCCATTGCATCCTGCCGGATGTTCTCTGGAGTTTCCTTTTATATTCTACTTTTTATTTAATGTTTGCACCCACACTCCGTTAAATATTGTTTTGGATAACATAATTGACAGCCTCTACTGATTTTTCTGATACTTCTGTGAGA
This sequence comes from Croniades pieria auraria, assembly GCA_018248815.1. NCBI lineage: Eukaryota > Metazoa > Arthropoda > Insecta > Lepidoptera > Hesperiidae > Croniades > Croniades pieria. The sequence goes on from DWJK01001537.1 coordinate 6,486, forward strand.
AGTAGGCTCACCTATGGGATATCAAACATGCACGCAACTCGTGAAAAGTCGGGATGGTACTCGCTACCTACCACTTTCAGGAAATATATGGTTATTTTATGTTATATTTTTCATTGTACAAGTATGTACTTCCATAATGGTAGGTCCACCTCAACCTAATTTTAAACATGGAGGCAGATCCATTTTCCAGTGTATTACAGTTGTTTCAAATTAAATCTTCAAGAAGTTTATTGGATATTATAGCAATCATCATCTTACAACGTCACAGTGTGTTACAATCGGCAGACGGTGAACGACTGGCGCATAGACATGGAGGGACTGGACGGGCCGGACTCACTGGAGCACGAGGGCGACGTGGAGTACCTGGAGGTGGAGACGCTAGAGGAGCTGGACGAGCGCGACTGACGGCGGCGCCCAGCGGGCGGCCTCCGCAAGCGGGTTTCCCATGAACCAAGAATATATTATAATTAGCTAGTTAATATTTGGACAGGTTTGTTTACAGACAATATGGTATTCACTAATTATATAATGTACAGCTGAAAAAATTGAGTTTTAAGGAGCAAACAAGCAAAGAATTAACATTCTCCAACTACTACATAGATTTTTGAGGTCTACATCATGGTACTGAAATTTTTTTATGACATGTATAGATTTTAATTCGATACCTCATGGGAACAGCTGTAAATTGAAATGAGCTGAGAGGAAAGACTGAAATACTTTCTATTCAAGAAATAATGATTGTTCCCACTCAGTGTTGCTGAACAACATATTAACCCTTGACCACTACACTCACATTCAACAAATATCACCATGTCCATATCTCCCGGCCGACGCATAAATTATAATACCATTGTACATCTTCAACATTTAATTCATTCTTTGCACTTAATACTTCTTCCGTTGCAACTAATGAACGTTGACAGCTTTGCATTTAGTTCTAAAATAGTTATGATATCACTGTAGATATGGTGCGATAGTTTCCTACTGTTGGTTTTCATCATTAAAAACTATATCATTAGTATTATGAGGTACATACCAGCTCTGATCAATAATCGAATCTGTGTTTTTCTTTGTTCTGCTGGACGACATTTTATTTCAATTTTCGTAAATTAACTGAAGTGTTTACCTGTATATAAGATTAGACAGTGAAATTTTATTATATATGTATGTATAAATAAAAATATTTTTGTAATGTCCATATGGCTCTTATTACTTTATTGGTTGTTGTGAGGGAATAATTTGTCCCGGCAACGTAAATGATTCCATTACATATTACCATATTGCATTAGTTATGATTGATTGGCTGTCGCGAAGAGTTGTTACAAATGCGACTGCTGATCGAGAGGTCCTGAGTTCGATTTGCGGGTCGGGTACTACAGGATTTTCCTTAGTTTTTTAGTAGTATTTCGGAAGCTGTGCGTGAATGGACAAACATACACATACAGAAACGCTTTTGTGTTTGTATCAGGGGCATTGTCCTCCGTCACGTGCAACGCTGACAAGCTTGATATGACATTTGTACAATGAAGCCTCGTCGGCCGCACTGTTGTGTGAGGAGACTACGGAGAGAGCTCGGCACGTGAAGCATGCGGTTGGCAAGTGCCTTCGTGATATTTGAACTGAATAGAAATCTCGTGTAAGGTTTATCCACTGTGGTACATAATGGAACGTTTATTAAGTGTAGTTAAATACGTGCCTACCCCGTAAGGAACCTGGCGTGAAGATATGTATATATGTACGTATGTACGTTAAATACATCCAACACACTGGTCGACCAACAGCCCATATCACCATCCATCTGGAGCATTCTGCGGGGTCTTGTATTCGGCATGGGTTAGTAAGAGAACCATAGCAACCAAGTCGTAATATTTTATCACGCTTGTACTCACTCACCCTTATACGAATAACTTGTTAATATTATGTCTCGACATTGAAGGGTTTGTGTGATCGAAACAAAATTGATGTTTTGTAATATTTTACTAAAATTTGTCAAATAGTATAAATATTACTACATGTCTTCTATACACATGTAACAACATGCGGCGTGTTTAATATATAATTGAATATTTAACTCCAGTTATATCTATTTCTAATTCGGTAAAAAAACGACTACAATACGAATTAAACAACTAAAGCACAACTTTCATACAGTTTGACGCGAGGAATGAATGTTATGGAAATTCTACAATTTCTGGACAGTTAGCAAGGGGCTCATACTAAAACTATAACCGTTTAACGGTATATGAATGTACATCTTCCAAAAACTGCTTTAAACAATTTTCAGTAACACAATATGTGACTCAATACTGTGGTTGTACGCTTGAATAACGCGCAGAAATCGCTGTCGCCTTCGAGGCAGCAATGTGTCGCTACGACGTCATCACAGCTAGAGCGTAGAGAACATGCGAGGTATGCAAGGGGTGTGGCGGGGCGGCTAGTCGGCGCCGGGGCCGGCGGGCGGCGGGCGCTGACGGCAGATGACAGCGACGCGACGGCGACGGGGCACGCGCGCGCCTCGCCACTCGCTGCTATCGGCACCCAGCACCGCGTGCGCGAACTCGTAACGCGCCACGCCGCTGCGACACACATTCATTAGCACGCGTGTATTGTTTGTAGCAGTACCACTATTGCTAAACATGATCTACCTCACTTGCAAGTACAACTCATGAACAATAAAAATTACCCATCGGCTCGACTACACCGCTAACTTTAACCCCTCTTTAATGCTAAATATATAATACGTTGCTGCCAGGGCATGCGACGATCTAGATAGGCCGCGCAATATTGCCACCTGCCAGCGCCGGGCCAGTAACCTCTTACGACACCCTGGTATATAGGGCCCATGTCGCGGGATGTACCCATTCTTCGTCCCGACAGGAATAGTGTAGCTTGTAAAAACATTTAAATCTTCTAAGACTAATTGTAAGGAAGATAAAACTCGGCTATAACATTCACCTCATGATGTAAAGACACCGTCTCTGCAGCAGCGCGTCCAGCGCCAGGTGCGGGTGCTGCTCGTGTGTGAGACGCATGACGGCGCTGGACAACAGACACAGACCCGCGATCACATCGCCACAGAACTGCAAATACAACACGGTTCATAAAATTTCACTAAATTACACCCTACTTTGTGTTATCATGTAGTTATTCTACTATCGTAAGTTTCTGAACATATAATGATGAACATAACCATCAATAATTTGTGTTCCCATAAACTCATTTATTGTTGATTACATCTACTCTGCAATGCTCTCTTAACGATGCCATGTACTGTGTTGGTCATTCAGGCCACATACCCTCACAGCATCGACGTGCGGCTTGATGTGTCCCGCCGCGGCCAGGTCCAACACGTGCGCGTGGGGCAGCAGCGAGGAGTCGGGTGGGAAAACGGCTCGCACGCGCGCCAGCACCGCCTCGTTCTCTTCTCGCCACGAGCTGCGCTCTGTCTCGCGGTAGCCTTCAATCGCCTTGCACATTAATCCATTTTTAATTGCAGATCATCACAACTACCCTTAACATATAAGAGGCCTCCCACTTTATAATATTATTACAGATGACAAGTATGACACATCTTTGATTTATAATAATTATAAAAATGATCTATGGTAAAATCTGTAGGTATCCTAAATATTAGGACATTTATTCAACTTACATTATCCCAATGATCAAACTCATATCTCATCCTTTTCAGCTGGGGTTCTACTTCTGCAAGCAATGATGCCTCTTCTGCCTCTGTCACAAAGTCAGGCAGCACTCTCATGTGTCTGAGAATTTCAGCTCGTAACTCTGGTTTCTCCTCTGGCTTCCATGAAGGCAGAAACTCGACAAATTTAGGATCACCTAATATTAATAGTAATATTATATAAATTAATTGAACCATTGCTTATTTGGTTTTAATTTTTTATATATGATGAGCACTGCAAACTATAAGAAAGCAATCACCAGTTGCCACTGTTACATGTAGACTTCCATTACCAACATCAAACAGGGCTATAGGACTGTGTCAATCAATCCAATAATAAATTTATATATTTTAACAATTGGTGATATTGGCTCCATAAGGCCTTATCAGTTTGGTTACTATATTAATACAGTGCTGTTGCTAGATAGATTTCAATTAACCAGTGAAAGGAACATTGATTACAAAGAACTGACTAATTGGTCGAGTGTTTGCCAAGTGTGACGGCTGATTGGGAGGTCCTGGGTTCAAATTCCGCATTGGGTACTATTGGATTTTTCTCATTTAGAATTTCTAGTGGTGACTCGGGAGCCTAGATCTGTATCTGGTGTATGGCAATATGCTCAACACCTATCGCGTGGGACGTAAACGTAACTGGTGAAACATGGGAGTTTTCTACACTCCTCTGCTTCCCCTTCGGACATTATAGACGTAATGATATGTTGATTACAAAAAATTTTTGTAAGCAAAGTATATTTTTAATTCCGATTTTTTTCTCCTGACACTTTTCCTCTGCACATAAAATACACTTTAATATATAAGTCACGGGCATCAGATAGCATGATATAGGGACCGCAAACGGCTCTTACATTGCATGGGCAACAATAGAAATGATAACAACATACCTTCCAATTTATTAAAGTCAAATTTTGGTTTAACAGTATCCGAACTGATAGTTATTGTCCGCGTCAGCTGATACAACGCAAACTTGATTTTGCATTTTTTTAATACGCTGAAAGTGATCATAAGCATATTGCAATATCACTTTACTGTTTTTTAGTTGATTATTATTGCGTTCTAAAAGAAGCCGCCATAAAATGAAATCATATAACTTGGTTTTGTTAATGTTGTATCTAAATTTAAATTTAGGAGACCTTTGACAATTTTGACGTTTGTCACTGTCAGGCTAAAAAAAAACGTTAATCATTTTAAGTCTAATAAGTGTAGTCCTATCGTGGAGATTAATTGTTAACGTAACGTAACCAAAACATTTAAATTTACAATCAAAATAAATTTGTATTATTTACAAGCTATTTACTGCTAAGCTAACACGAAATGGCGGTTATTATAAATACTGCTACTGCTAAACTATACTGAAGCGATGTAATTCAATCTAATACCAATCTATGAAATTTGGGAAATATACATAACGACAATAAAAAACTTAATTTCTGCATAAATTAAACGCAATATTACTGAAGTAATAACTCTACTTTGTTGAAATTACTTTAGATTGCTCAACTAATTTCTTTATTCTTTTCGCTAAGTGTTGATCAATATATCATTGTATTGCTAAAAATATTTCTGTGTGAGGACTCTTGCATCACAGTAAATGATTTGATATGTTAAAAATAATTTCATTCAATAATTACACAATACGGTAATTTTAACATGTTTGCTTAAGCTGTATTGTAAAGTGATTGCAGAGTAATTGCAATGGATAATCTGTGAATGTTATTGAGTTGCTCATAGACTTTTATCAACAAGTGGAACAGTGTATGTAAATGGCGGACGGAACGTTAGGCGAAGTACCTATTTATTTATTTTTTAAGTTTATGGATACATACATGTTGTATTGAGTCGCTATGAACGTACGTGAAATTAAGTTACAAACGCTCCAAGCTAAACGCAAAGGCCGCTAGAAATATAAATAAATAAATATCTACGGCGTAAATAGTGTAAACAAGGGTTTACACTAGCTTATATAGATTTGAGAAGTACTGAGTCGGGTATCGTTTGTGCGAGAAGATTGTGTGTACGCGAGCATGGAGCGGCTGCCGGACGAGGTGCTGACTATGATCTTCGACTACTTGCCGACGTACGTGCTGTGCGCGGTGGTGTCGCAGGTACTGTACACAATATTTGTTTGTTATTGTTTCGCTGTAGCAACAACCCGGCGCAGTTATCAAGGACATCACTTACACATGCGTTATACAAACATTTATTCTTTTTGAACCGATTTATAACGGAATGCACTTGTATATTCACACGTAAGAAATAAATCACTGCATGATAAGAAATTGTCACACACGAGGGAATAAGTAAGTAATAGACTACTGTTCATGACGCCACCTATTGAACACACTCCATGTTTATTTTTCTATAGAATTCTTATTGGAATTTCATCACTTTCTTATGAATAGTAAAGAATTAACAAAAGGTAATTAACATGGGACCAAATCGTGAGGTCGGGACACAATTGTTACTTAAACAAGTAATTTCTATCTGGAAGGTATAGTTGCCGATCCACATGTATGCTTGAGGCGACCATGCCTCACATGTACATGTGACAGTCCTCAGGAGTAGAAATACTATTGTAATCAGTCTTGAACAGGATAGACATCACCTGTCAATAATTTTATTCATACATTCGTTTACAAAGTAGGCTAATGCTACTAACAGTACATATAGCTGCAGTGCTGTATGGCCCATTAACTCTAACAGTCCTCTTTGAGAACTCTTTTGGTTGTTGATGGACAGTAGTAACCACTTCTGACTTTTGCTGCCACCATGGTACACACTTGGTAAAAAGGAACACACTTGCTATAGATTACCTTAGTATGTTACTAACTTATATGAATTACTAATGCCATCTGGTCACAACTGGGAAATACCACTGAAGATACCTAATGGTCAGCTCTGCAACAAACAATGTTATAAATATCACACAAATTCTTTGTGCTACACTAGTTACACTTAGTACATTGCTAGGTATAACGATTTTCTTATATTTAATGGATAAGTGATACTGAATGTGTTGATAGGAATAAGGGGTGAGACTGTTATCATGCACTCAACACAGATATAGAGTTCGAGCCACTAATATGTATTTTAAGTTACAAAACTTAATAGTACACAACTCATAGATGAAACTCAGGACCTCTCAATCAGTAGTCACTCTTGTGAACACTCGATCAATGTAACTAAATATTTAAAGTTTATATTTGTTAGTATATATTGTTTGATTTCTACCTGATTTTTCTGATAGGATGTTTTTGTATATTAATGGACAGGTCTGTCAACGCTGGGCCCTTCTCACCAGCAGTCGAGTGGCTCTTGTGAGTGACACCCAATCTTTCTGGCGATGGCACGGGAGCAAGGGGGTGAAATCTTTGATGCTGTTGGCAACGGACCCATTGCTGCCTGCCTCGCTGCCCTTCATCCCCAATGCAGCAATTCTCACTGAACTCACCATACATCTTGGCTTGCCACTCAGTAAGGTCATACTCAGTTACATAATCACAATTAACAAAATATTAAACTGGTCAAAAGTTTTCATTATTGCATTATTGGAAGAAACACTCCGTAACTCATCAGGGATGTCATGTCAAAATAGTATAACAGTCCTGTGGATGTTTTCAATCCGTCATCCAGTTATTATTATTATATTTGATTTGACATATTCTGTGAGCAGCTTGTGATATCAATGAAATCTCAATGCCCCAGGCTGAGGTTGTCTATCATTCTTGTGATTGCAACACTTGTGTTAGAATGCCAGTGCTAATGTTGAATAGTTGTAGTTTCAGACAGAATTAAAAGCCAAGCAAGATTATGATGCAGAGTTGTATGTATGTATGTGGTGTGCCATAATGTGTATGCATTCATTTGCGCCCCTCCCCTCTCCCACATGGCGAAAATCATCCAGTAAAATGTTGTCTGTTCAGACATAAAGTAGACTTTAACAGGCGCTTGCACTTTTAGTTGTATCATGCTGTTATATATGATTCACTGCATTGAAGCGTGTCTTGTACTGCTTCTAAAAATTTGCAGTTTTCATACAAAGTCGTGATTTTATTTCATTAGTGCAGTAGTAAAGCATTTTGTATATTGTCTGGTGAATTTCAGATTTATATTTAGTATCACAAAATTGACCAAAGTTGCTAAAATTGCCTGTCCTCCATGGCACCTGTAAATCATTTGATTGCAGGCAGCAAGGAGCTCGTGCTGCTGGCGGAGCTGCGTCTGCAACATGTGGATGTGTTCTGTCGTAGCGAAGTGCTCAGCGACGCCGCGGTGCCGTTGGCGTCCAAGGTTTCCACCTTCGTAGTCAACGAGCCGATGGCGTTAGGCTTTCTGAGTGCCGTAGCGAAGCGTGCCCAGCTCAAACAATTGCACATGTACGGCAGAGCCGGGAGCTACCCGCGAGAGGAAATGCTGGACCTGATCAACAGCCACGCCGACCGTTTCCAAGAGCTGACTCTCCGCTGTCCTACGTTAAAGCCACAGGAGTAAGTAGATTCGCGCATCTTTAGCTCGGTTTTCTACTTTGTCCTGTATCTTCGAGGACATCGATTAACTTGTCTTTTTGTGACCATGAAGGATTGCATGGCTAATTGTTTTTTGGCTACTGTAAACATGTCAAAGTCGAGCTATGAACAGATGTTCTCACTGAAGAGGCGAAGTGACATTTAGTGAACGTTCCGCTTAACCCATCGACACGTTTTATAAGTATAGACCATTTCTAATTCATTTCATTCAATTCATAAGTATCTTTTTACGTGGAACATCATGTACGTATTATAATAGTAGAAAGCAATCCCTACATTGGCGTATGTATCGGACATTCGAACTTATGTGAGGTATATATCCGTTCTAGTTACGCCGCAATCGGCAAGTGCTCATCTTTGTATTCGTTGAAGCTGTACTGCTGCTGGGAGATGACCTTGGAGGGTGCGATGTACATCACCAATCTTCAAGGACTTCGGACGCTACACCTCACGGGCACGCGAAGGGTACCGATCATATACATAAAGTTTATGGACATGTTGAAATTGAATTTTAATGTTCTGCCCTGTTGAGTTAACATTTATCTTGCTCTGGACTAGGCTGTCGTATTTCAGCTTGCAGGGGTAAAAGCATATTTGGCAGGGGCCTGCAGTTAACTACTGAAATGTGAAGATTTTTCGACCGTTCGAAGGGTGGCTTTATATAAAGGAAGTTTTTAACATACGTTATACAAAAATGGTGAACATCATAAGCGGTCATAACCTTCAACGGGACGTTTCGTGCTCGGGCCCAATCCCACGGGTGTAATGCACCAACTAAAGGAACCACACGTGTAGATATTTATAAGGGGCGCGCACGGCTCGGCAGCGCTGATTGAGTGTCTCCGTGGCGCAGTACCTGGACAGCGCGGCGCTGCAGCGCGTGGTGAGCAACCTGCCGCCGCGGCTGCTGGAGCTGTCGCTGTCGGCGTCGCAGTTCGGCGACGAGCACGCGGCGGCGCTGGGCGCGCGCGCACCGGCGCTGCGTGTGCTGGAGCTGTGGCGCACGCGACTGCGTGCGCCCGCGCTGCTGCGCCTGGCCGCGCGCCTGCCGCGTTTGGCCGCGCTTGACACGGACCTGGCGCTGCCGCGCGCGCTGCTCCGCGCGCTGCGCCGTCTGCCCGCGTTGCGCACGCTGCGCTGCCACCTGCCGCAGGTACCGCCCTCCCGTGCAGATCCGCTCCCGATTTTCTATGTACAACGATCATAGTGTAAACGAGACTTCAACATTTTTTTAGTACTCATGTTTGTTACGAAAACATATTAGCAGCACTGGCTGCTGTGTCCGACAGGCACTGCGCCTTTTCAAGCTGTATTCGTTATTTATATTTCTTCGAAAATCGGAACTTTTTAATATGGACATTGCGATTAAGTCTATCTTTTATGCTTAATAAAATTTCGAGTGGCCCCAGTGATCTGATTAAAACATGATAAACTCCGCTACAAGGTAGCGAATAAGGGAGGCATACATATCGCTTACATGATACGTTGAGATAAGATGACATAAGATATGAGATTATTTATTACGGGGCATAAAATAACGACAAAACTTCAAACGACAAAAACCAGTGTTGTCTTGTTTGAACTGTCCTGATGTTAATTAGGAAAGTCAAAATTAAACCTCAGCTGTAGCTTCAGAACGTCGTTCAGAAAGCCGCAGTTAGATGAGTGTATATCTTGGTCAACGTTTAAAGAGTTCCAAGAATAGAGGAGAGAGAAAATAAGAATTCTTAGTAGGAGCCAGAAACAATAAGTAAATGGGTCAGCACGGCAACTTGCTCACAGCAGGAACGTCAGAACTCAGTGAGGAGGTGTTCCTCTTGAGAAACTATACTTGCTGCTGCGATAAACACCTGGAACATGTTTGAGGGAATCATTAAGGAATATTGTACAGAAATCCAGAGAAGGAGGACAACAATGGAATATCAAAATAGAAATGTAACGCTTATCTTTATAGCCGGCACGCTTATATAAATATTTTTAAACAATAGCGATG
>DWJK01001538.1:0-16704 GCA_018248815.1 Croniades pieria auraria
GTGAGTTCCTTTGTATTTTTGAGGTAGAAACTACAAACATAAGTGCGTTAAGTGGGAACGTACATAAGCACTAGACGTTTCATAGTTAAATATTAGGCTATTGTTTGGCAACAATTGTTGCTGATGGCAAGTGCTGATTTGTCCTAAATGAACTAAACATGCATAGATAAAACTTATTCACCCTCACTTTAAAGAGTCCTAAGTTACATGAGTCTGAAAATACAGGCAAGCAACGAAACTATGTCATTCTAACAGTCGGGATATTTACTAGGTACAAATGGTATCATACTGTCTGTCTAGGTGTTCAGTGTTCAAAAGCGGCTGGGTGTTAGAATTATATAGTTTTTGCACTCTTCAAAATTTAACCTGTAGAATACTAAAAAAAAAACTTCATGATAATGGTGACTAAGGTTTAGTAGTCTAGTTGTATTTGTAATTGTTTATGTTCAGATCACCCTATTACTACAAATTACAACAGAGTCTAATGCAAATACATAATCTTACTATTTAAGGGATGACATTTCTTTTAATAAAGACAAAAAGATTCTAGAAAATTTTGAGGTGAAAAGAAATACTTTTCATTCTTTTTCTGGTTAAGAGACATCTTCGGTCAACAACAACACAAAGCCTAAAGATAAAGGTCTTTTACAAGAGTCCATTATGTCATTTGAGTCCGAAACATGGACACTTACAGCACAACTAATTCAACAATTGAAGGTTGGATAGCGAGCTCTGGAGAGAGCTATGCTTAGAGTTTCTGAAGGACTGAATCTGAAACAATGTGATACGAAAGAGAACTAGAGTTGCCGGTATAGCACAAAGTTACCCAAGTAGTTCTTCTCGTTAACGCTGAGTCTGAAGCATATCTATATACACTGTTCGAGTCAATTTGTAGTTTAAGTATGTGTGGTTCTCTCATCTACTTTCACTGACAAGTTATAGCTCATGGGTAACAAGTGCGGCAAGTTTTCTGTAATATATGATATATCTGGATCTCCATAAAAAAGTATAAAGAATTTTTACAGTATTGGCCAGTGGTGAAAGAGTCAATTAGCGCGTTAGACCTTAACTTTGTAAAATAATAAGTGAACATTTACTGCCAGGTAGGCCGCATACTTACATGTAAGATAGGTTGTCCAACGTTGCCTATATTATAATATTAAACAAAATAATACATTACCAAACCCTTATGACTTCTCTGGACTAAGAACTTACGTTGGAGGAAATAATACTCACAAGTAAAAATCCTTTTGTGGTTCTGCTTGAAACTAACACCTTTTAGTAGAATTTCTCGATAGCTTTACTCTTGCACGCTCTTCAAAGTTCCATTTAAGATCTTGATCTCCAATGTAGTGGATATGGTATAATAATACTGTTCTATGATTCCAATGAATAGGGCTGCGGCGAAAATTGTATTATATTGATCAATAAATCATAGAGGACATAGAGTACGTTTAAAACTATATTTTCATGCAAGGTTAAGCAAACAAAATGACATTCAGCCATTCTATGTGGTTTAATGAAAATAATACAGAAACTGTAAAAAAAAAAATATTAAAATTAATATATCGTATACTATTACGTTTTCACAACATTAATTACACATCACATTTTATAACAAGGATGCTTGTTCTATTATAATCATAATTTCGATAGTGCGTAATATCGCCTGTTCTCAAGTATCTATTACGACTACCAAGCTAACAATGTTTATGAATTATTAAGTAGCAGCTAATTACGTCTCTGCGCGAACATTTCAGGTAAAGCATAATATTAAAATTTTCTAAAGTTAACGATCGTCAGCGACGAAGTATGCGACAGTATGCCATCGGGCTCCCTACGGACTAAAACATCCAGGAAGGAGAAAGTTCCTTGTCTCTTTTCTTTAACCGTAAACTTAATTTTAGGAAGTACGGCGTTCAGGTGGCCTAGAAAATTAGATAGGACCTCTTTGCCTATCATGCCTAATACATATTTTATCGCTACGTCCTCGAATCACTCCATGAAGAAATTGGCCACTTCTGGCGCTATTGGAGAGCCCAAAGCCACTTCATCAACCTGCAAGATGTGATCGCCGCACAAAACGAAATAGCCGCTTCTTAAGCATAGTTCCACCAATTCAGCAGTCGACCAGTCAGTAGACAATTGAGGGAATACAGAGACTGTCGACGACATCGCATCGCCTCAGCGTTCATGCCGCGCCACTCGTGCGGCGGCGCGCAGTCTCTGTAGCGACCTCGCTGTAAGCGGCCAGAGTTTATGAGGAAGGACCTCGTCCAGGTCCCAAACTAGTCGGGCCATCTCGAATAATGTACGTTAGTTAAACCGGCACATTTTTAATCAAAATGAAACTGGTATAATATATGAAAGTATAGTTAGCCGATGATAACAACTTATGTTGGAAATATAATTATGTACAAAACTTGCTTGATTAGGTAAATTAAGTTTTCACCAAAGTAGTGCGCTCTGTTTTACGGTATGTTAATAAAGGCTTAATATCAGTGAATCTCCAGTCTCTACGGGTTTGTGCGTCTACATGCTCGACCACATGACGGACGCCCGTTATCACGCGAATTAGTCAGGTTGGCGTCGACCTCCGAAGAGGTGGAAGGCTACTAGCCCTGCAAGTAAGCGAGAGCGCAGTATAGACCTACCACTGCTGCCTATATAAAGTGGGTTTTCATAAATGACTAGTGGGCCCCTCGAGACCTGCTGGATAGATGAGGAAATCCTTGAGGCCCGTAATCCTTATGCACGCCTTTAGCGTCGCAGCGTCGGATGATTCAATCCATTTACCCATATCAGCAAGTATAAATATATAAAATTTTCGACGCCTACAATAAAGTAAGTTGAATGTGGGCTACAAATGATTAGGAGCGGTCTACCTATCTTTGCCTCGTTATTAAGATCGTTGAGACCCATGCCGATGATCCATCATGTTTCATTCGCAATCCAATCAAACAAAAATAATGGATACTTTACAGTGTGCTAAATTTGATAATTGGTAAAATGGTATTTATTGATTTTTGCAGAATTAGATTTAACTTTCCTAATGAGATCTATAATTATTCGCTAGCTCGCGACGCACGTCACTTAGCGTATTTAATGAAAACGGGACAAATAGGAATAAGACTCGTTAAAATCTGGCAGAAGTCTCTTATATATAGAAGGCGTGACGACTCTACTTATCTGTTCACTTATGCAATTATATGGATCAATTATGGCGACAGTATAAGACTGTAATACCTGAGGAAAGGCAGACATGCAAAAGTATAACTGGGTAATTTTCGCATATTTAATTTTATCTGTCATTAATCATATATAATATATTAGTGTAGATAATAGCCTAATTGTTAGGTAAAAATGCCAGGAGCTGCCGTCTGACAACAGCTGCCGTCAGCTGTACGGTCAATGGGTCAGATTCAGGCAAATTTTAATCTATATTAATTTTTTGCACTGTCTCCATGGCTTTGCACCAGTAAGCGATGTTCATAAATTGTAAGTTTAAAGATTCAGGAATATTGAATTCAACTTAAGGCTAACCTAACTTACACACCTATATATAGTTATATTATGAATGTAAACATAGGTATGCTTTGCTGCCGTTAAAAAAATAATTTCCAAAAATGACCATGTGTTTCAGAGCAAACATAATACGTATAATAGAGCACTTTTTTTGGTTTTTAGTAATTCGTTGCCAATGAATCATAGGCCACCTTCAAGACTGACAACCAATGGAGGAGTCTTCTGGAGTCTATTATTTTACAACAATCCATCATGGTTGCCGCGAGACATTCTCGACAGACCTCATTAAATCTTTTCACGCCTATCTTTTTCGCTTAGAAACGACAATTTTGACAACGCACCTATTGTAAAGGAATTTATTATTTTTTTCTTAAGAAAATTATTCCAGGAAAATTGTAATGAAAAAATCGAAAGCTAAAAGAAATATGGGTCGACTTAGAAATAATTTTTATTTTTAAATTAGGTAGCAGAAAACAAATGTAACATGATTGTATTTTAAAGAGCCCGGTATTGAGGTAGTAACTAAGAAACTACACAGGTACCTATAATTTGGTTAGTTATCTACTGTAAAAGAAAACAGTTTGATTATTATGATCAAGATGTAATTTTATGCTTTCTATTTATTTATGTTATTGCAACGGTTACTTAAATAAAAATTCAATCATTAATATTATAATCCATATACATTAATATGCACTTGGTGTGTACTGAAATTGTGTATAAGTTTGGATGGAGTTAACAGTCTACCTACCCTTAGACCATTAAATGGTTACAAATCGTCATATTATGGGTTTAATTACAGAAGCAAATTAATAAGTACAGTATCTTATACGAAATTATACGTAAGTAGAAGGTTGATTGCCAAATAAAATTACTAACTGCGGCCAGGGTGTATTTAGGGCCCGCATTTAATTTTGACATATTACGGTCTTGTTTACCTGATCTCCATCTATCATGTCCTTGGACCTGACCCTCTTGGGGCAAAATGAATGATGTACGATAATATTATGCCATGTTATATAATTTTAGAACGACACGACCTGCCTTTAATTTACTTTAATGCTCAACTGGTTACCATAAGAGTTTTGATATATCTGTAACGGCCTTGACGTTTTGCATAGAAACACTAACAAAACACTCCTGGTAAGGATTATATGAATATGATCTAATTTAGTTGGAAGACAAGGAAGACAGTTCGGAAGCAATCTGTTTAGTAACCTACTAAAATAATGGGAAAAAATGATACTCTGAACAATATTGAGAATCATATCTATACTTTCTGCATTCTTAGGGAAATGTCTACCTGTAAATACATATAATTTTAAATTAAGAGCAACAATATTGTATAGAATATTAATGCACAATACGTTTACTTTTTCGGATGACCGTATACTAGTTGACAAAAGCACGAGTGTAAACACTGGCTGCTATTTTAGGACAAGCTCCATTAACTTTGGCAAACTGAGTGTCGGGCCCAACAACATCCGAGTGCTCCGTCAAGTGCTGACACATACTGAGATGTGACTTCCATATTTATGTACATTTAAAGAGTAAACGCCACAAACGTACTTTCGATATTAGAGCTACAAAAAAATTTTAAAGAAGTTTTCGTCCCACACACAAATACATAAATCCATTCAGATTCGTTTTCCTCTTGTTAATATATCTGTCACGTTTTTTCACAGCGTGCATGCTAGTAGGTATTACATGTATCAACACTCTCTGTATGTCACCACGTAAAATGCTCGAAACTTTTGTAAACGGCCGCTTTTTAAAATATTTTTTTCACTGTGAATTATGATAAAAAATTATTCAATTGGGATTCTTAAGTTTATTTCTTTAATTTTTGAAGGCGATTACAAAACATGAAATATTATTATTATTATTGTCAAAATTTCGAATTCAATAAAATGAACGCTAATTGAGTTCAGCTTCACATTACATGCAGCAATTGCTGGCATTTGGTTTGCAAACAAGTACAACACAGATGTTTAAGTATGAAGTATTCATTTTGGATTTCAAACGCGAAGTCCGAGGTCGGGGCGGATATTACACCGGAAGTCATCGATCATCCCAGCGGCGCTCGGGACGTACTCTGGCGGAGTGGACAAGCTACTGTTGTAGAGACACTGTTACATATTGAAGCTTCTAAATATTTTTGAATATAACACATGTTGTTAGTTATGGTTGCTACTTTGCGTAAGTAAATAAGTCGCTAACATGTTTGAGTGTACTATATTGATATCAAAGTTGATGCATTTTTTCTTACCCCTATCTTGCTTTCTCGTCGGTTCAATAAACCCCATCATTTCAATCGGCTGTGTGTTCTAATTTTAATATTGTTATAATTTAATTGAAATCATTATACAGGCCACGTTGCTCCAACATTAGAATACATCATACAAAATCAGTAAGCTGAGTGAAAGAAGTTATGGTAAAAAATGACCAATCAGTGGGTAATTAGTGTAAGCCCAACACGAAGCTCGTGTAATACGAGTACAAGTTTCTAATTGGTCCTGAAATAAAGGAGTTTAAAATTATATTACTTAAACTTAAGGTCACGCCTGTAATTCCCGAAGAGGTAAGCAGAAGAGTGCAGTACACTCCTATGTTTCACCAGTTGTGTCTTACATTCCGTGGAATAGGGGTTGACCATAGGAGTCATAACTAAGTATTACAAGTTAGAAAAACACAAAGGTACCCGACTTGGAGTTCGAAACTAAAATATTTAGTTCAGCAATCGCGCTTGCAACCGACCTATCTCGACCAAACTCGACCAACAAAGCAGTCCCCTGTAAAATTAAATTATTGATATTTTTCTTATATATTAAAACAGCTTAATCAATTAAAACTTTCTTATTCTCTTCCTTTCTATAAATATACAAGTATGGACTTTCTATTGATTTGGGAAGAAATCTTTGTCCATTAACGAGACCTGAGTTAAACTGAAACTGACTCTGTAAGTACTTAGGTTGTTAATACAGAATCTTCTATCTAAATATCATTACTTTGCGTCAGTCTATTTTAAAAGGTAACCATTACCTATTATTTTAAATACAGCGTTATTGATTGCTGCAAGTGTAAGTATATTTATAATACATTTAACAGTACCTACTGTTTCGTGTAAATCGTTTATTATTGAGAACGCAGTATTGGACGCCATAAAAATGCTAATACTTTCCCGTTCAGGCCGTGACGGCATATTGTTATCAAATTTCAATTTCGTGCCCGTGCACAATATTAAGCCTTTTAATGTCCTCGCTGATAAATTGTCGTATTGGAAATGTTATTACAACATACATTTAATATATTATACTAAGCTCGATGCTGTAAACGAAAATGCCACTGAGGATATTACCTCTACTGTTTGAAAAGGTTACATTATTTGTGTCTTTTTTTTGAAATTTTTTTTTTTTTCTCAGATTTTTCTACATTGCTTCGCAGTATCTACAGTTCGTAATTAAGCACAGATAATACAAATCAAATTGGTTATATTTGTAGTTCTGTATTTAATTCATTTTCAATTTCACTTGTCAAAATTCAGTCGTGACCGTCCCCTTTACGCTTATTCTGTCAAAAGAACAACCAAAAAATAAAGTATTTCGAGAAACAAAAGAAGGTACTTTTTTTAAAATAAGCGAGTGAAAAGTGATTAAATTTAACGGAAACAAAAAAAGTTGTGGCTATCTGGTATATCCTTCTCTTACGTTCATCCTGAACACTTGTGTTTTTGAGAGCCTGCCAAACTGTGTGTGTTGCTTACATCATGTAAGAAAATACATTATCCCAATAGGATACGACTAAATCTTTTATTTTGTTATTACACAATAAATAATATTTTAAGCCCACTCGTTCAATGTCCTATGCTATATATCAACGAAGTGCATTTTTATGCTGTTATTATTAATGTTATTTTATATAAACGTTGTTATTTTTGTACATCATATGTTGTTACTGAGATACACTCATAAGACCAGCAACAGTAGTGTTAGTCAAAGTTTAGATTTCTGCCTTCTATATCGCGGATCCTGCGGTCAAATCCTGGCGCGCACCGTTAACAAAATGATGTCCGTGTTTAAGATGAACATTTGCTTGATCACGATCACAACTACGCACCTTATGTTGTCGCACGCATGCATCGCGCATGTTGTCTACCAACCAGGATTTAGTTAGCGGTACATATCATGGTCTTGTTCTCATTTTGAAAGGAGACCCATGTCCAACAGTGGAACGATGGACTCATTTGAAAACTAATTGTATGTGTTTTGTTCTATATGTAGCTCTAGTAATAGTAGCGTGATAAATGTTACAGGTAGTATTAAAATTACGCCTTACAATACTAATGACTATTCTTATTATATCATCGAATCAGGTCCCTTCGTAATAGAATAGGCAGTAGCAGGTGTCAAATATCGCTATCCCCGCTTTCCTGATGTGTTCCTTTGATGAAAGTAACCGCTTTCTAGATAATTCATTCATTTTAAAACGATAATTAGGGTCAAACTACCAAATACGTTTTTGCTACAGCAGTTCACACTCTCATAACGTAAACAAAAAGTCCAGTTCACAATTTAACACTTTTAAGTGAAGTGTAAAGGATTAATTATAATCATTAATACGTTAGGCCGACGAAGTTCTCTAATTAATGGATCACTCAGTCATTTAGGCTTACAGTCCGAGCGAGCGTAATTCTACTCGATATGACAGATCACGGACAATGTGACGTGCGCCGCGACGTCACTGGGTGCTTAGGATGGACTGTCTTGCACGCGGCTCGTTTTGCCATTACAAAAAGAAAATGATTCTACCATTATTACATCTTCACGCGAGGTATTACTGGGTAAGCGGAGAGCACAGATCGCCAAGTATCTCTATCCTTACAGACCTAAAGGGCATCTTTTATATTAATCATTGTCTTCACGCGCCGGTTTGGAAGACTAGTAATTGATATTAACATAAGACCTTCATAACTTGCAATGTTGTAATATTTACAACTTGTTTGAGTAATGCTTAAAAATATACTTTATTCTGTAAAATATTGTATAGAAGTTCATTTTTAAAATATTGCATAGAACATTCGCAAAGAAAATGGGGGATTCTAAGCAAGTCTTATTATTCCTAGTATTTTTTTGTTTCGCGAATTTCCGGTAATATGTTGCTTGTACTGCTAAATTGTGCTAAATAATGCAATAATTGGAATTAAATCATGTAAATTTATGTCAATATTCCAAAATTAGTTTCGTATCATCTATCCACTTTAAATCGATTTCTGGGCTCCAAAGCACAGGTATTAGTTAGTATTCGACAAATTATTGTTAAGTGTAAAAGCTGCGGTCGATATTTAACCCTATTGGTTGGTTTGTTTAGGTACGAATGCGATTGCAGCCAAACGCGAGCCTATTTCTACATAAAAAAAAATAAAAGTCAAAATTTGCTAGTCTTGGGTATAAGCTTCTCATAATTGGTACAAAATATGCGCAAAAAATTTCTTTAATATCACAATACTATTATTCTAAAATATCGTTTGTCCCCAAGCTTGGGACAATCAGTTACGATTTTTAATTAAAAAGTTTTAATGTATTATTGATATAATTGGTAGGACAGTCATCTTCCTAGATGGTTAATAAAATATTATTTTTAACATAACATCGTATCACTGTGAGAAAAGCGTAATAAACATATTGATTGCATTCTCGTGTTTTTCTGAACTGTGCCGCATCTGCGTTAAGGTTAGATTTGCGAATACATTTTTTATGAAAATTTATTTAAAAAAAATAAAACCTAACATCACGCCTGTTATCCCCGAAGAAGTTGGCAGCGGAGTGTAGGACACTCCCATGTTTCACCAGTTACGTTTACGTCTCACTATGGAATAGGTGGTGAGTCTATTGCGATGCACCGGGCACAAATACAATAGCAAGTGATATTTAAACTTAAAACGCACATTTTTAAGAGATGCGCGCTAGGATTTGAACCCGGTCTCCCTCGAGTGAGATATCGAATTTCAAACCACTAGGCTACCACTGTTAACTCATCTTTTTTGTAAAAATGATATAAAAAAAGGTTTGTTGTTTCTTGAACGGAGAACTATTTAGTGTTTTAATTGTTTTACCATTAAATGTTTCGTGAGCATTTATACACATGATTGTACATGTATGTATCGGCTTGGCTCACGTATGTTTTTGGAGATGGCCCGACTTGTTTCAGACCTGTACGAGGTTCTTCTTCATGAGCTGCTAGCATTTGCAGCGAGGTCGCGACGAAGACTGTTTTAATTGTACCGAAAATGACAGCTTTACAAATATATTTTTTTTCTAAATGGCAACACACATTCTCTACATAAACTTACTGGTTTGTCAGACAAATTTTAAATTTTACAGCTTTACTTTTAAAGTTACTTTACTTTTATCATAATTCAAACTATGACTAACCCTTCTCATTATAAATATCAATGTCCGATAAAGAAACTATAAGAAGGGTTGTTGATGGTGAAACAAAATGGATTCTAGTGACATAAATACTGTTAGAAATATTATTACAGGTATGTAGTCGTCAGTATATCTGTTATTGTGTATCGCAAGAACCGATGAAACCGCGAACAGTGAAACCGCTGCATGTGGAAAAGATACCAGTGATGTACCGGCCGATAGAATACGGCACGTTGTTTATTATCACAGATTATATTACAACGAAAACGATATTTGTGCGAGGGTATTCTAATTTAAGATTAATAGTTATCTGCCGTAGTTACGATATAGGTGTGAGGATTTTCATGTAACCGATCATTAACTGAACAGCACGCCATATTGTACATACGTTTACAAGCCCAAATGTTCCTTTCGATGTTTCTCTACTCAGTGTAAAGTAAACTGGGAAATAATGTTATCGCCAAAATTTGCTTTGACATGGATGACGGTGCCGCTATCTCTACTCAGTTTAAAAGCAGACCCACATTCAACAGATGATAATGATGATAACAACGATGATGATTTTCTTGAAGATGCATTGAACGATACTTTATACTACTATCTAATTAAATTTCGGTACCAATTTTACTTGAGATGTCAGTAATAATATAAACTAGTTGCCATATCCAACATATAAACACAGCACGTTTTTTATTACTTCTAAATCATTTGCACACTTTCTCGGCAACATCGTCTATATATTTTCTAAAGTCCACGCTATTGCCAGAACATATTCGACCACAAACATAATATTAAGGACAGTTCTAATAGGATGTGACAAAAAACAAAGCTGTCTGGTCTCGCTCGATTTATCCGACGTCTCTTTGTATTAGCAGCCGTGTTAATGGCCTCTTATCGGCTATTGTTTTGTTGCGTATTATTAAAAGTGAGCTAACGAGACTCTCGTTGATCATTCCGAGTGCATTTTTAAAGATGTTGAGAGGATTTTTGAAATTTTTTTTGAGTTTGATAAATTTTTTACAAATGCGTGCAGTCTATGTGTTAATTTGTAATCGGCCAGAGTGACGGACTGGGATCTCTACTTTTCTCGTGCCGCAAGGAGATTGAGTCCGATGTTCAACAGTAAAACGAGGAAAAAGTTAATGATGATCCATACTGGTTTCAACGGGAAAGAAATCGAATTCGTCTTATTGATCACTTCCCAATATGTGATCAAATTTTAATCATAGTACAGAACAAATGTATGACGAAGGTTAGTTCTCATAATTTCATTCATCAATTACATTAAATCGAACATCGTATTGGATTTTTTATTTAGACATTATTCATTATTCTAAATGTCATCGTATATAGATTAGAGTGACACAAATGAAAATGCTTTTTATCTATGACAAATGAGCTGGTGTTATCTGTGCACCGGGCTTAATGCTCTGATTTGTCTATGGCAAGAATGTTGCATGATGGCTACCTGCATTACCGGAATAAATATTAATAGATAATTATTATAATAAGATATTAGTATACGGACACTTCGATAAAAACTACTAAAACTTACCGTATTACGTATTGCATGTGCGTTACTTTGTTTTATAAATAGCCCCACATGTTTTATTCCGTTTATAAATGCATTGTAAAGTTTATTTTTGATTTAATATTATATTTTCTTGTAATAATTTGAAATTTATTTTCTGCCGGAACTATGTATATTAATGCTTTTTTTCAGTCAAATACTGGTTCAACTTTTAAAGTCATTACAATTTTCAATTAATAAATTTAATGTGTGGTAATCCTTAAATACAAATATAATTATGTATGAGCCTCTCATAACATATACATAGTTATTAGGTTTTCAATAATTGTAGTACAGTTTTAGTAGGAGTTCAGACGCAAACCAGGTCTCTAAGCGTATTGATGTTTGGTGCTCGTTGCTCCCTTCCTACCTGGTGTATTACCTGGCTCGAGGATATTGGTAAAAGTATTTGTTATAATGGTAGATATCAAATGGTAGATATCAAAAAACATTATGAAGTAAATGCAAAACAAGACTGGATCTAACAAGCGGACGCTCAGCGGTGCCTATGCTTATGTAGGCTCGGAGCAGGCGGTAACAAGGGAAGCTGGGGGTATAAATATTGTATGAGCAACACAACTCGGCAGTTTGGACCATCAATTATTCACCGCGGTAGAAAGACGGACGGTAGCATTTTTACATGTATTGTTCCACCAACTTTATAGTATATTTTTGTGACTTTTACAAGCGTTCTTAAGGTTTATTTTATGAGCGTTTAGGCGAATGTTCTGGAGCTTCGAGACTTTATGTGTCTCAGATACTTTGTAGTTACCTATTTATCTGAAAATACGCATAATTAATTTATCATCCACTTATGTTTAGAATGCGAAAAATTCTTAGGTATTTTCTTTACTCGTAACATAATTTTATTTTTTTATAATATTCATATATGTTTGTCTACGTGTTTGTTTCCTATTCTGAGAGGAGATCCGCATCCAACAGGGGAATTTAAAAAGGTTGACGACGATGGTGTTTGATATATTTTACCTTCTATAAATATATATTATATTTATACTATATCAATTTTCATTACTGCAAATTTGAAAATGGATTTCATTTTGTGCCTACTTATCTGATATAAATTTTCGTAGGAACTAAATAAAATTCGTGTAACCAATTGCATTGCAGCGAGCGGCGGGTAATGGTAGTTACTGTGAAGTATTTACTCATTCTAAAGGTCGATACTAATTCCATTCCAATAACACTCGATACGTAATTCCGACAACGAACAAATCGAATTCGAATCCCACCTTGTAACACGTAATGTTACCCAACAATGAAAACATAGAGGGTGCTCTTATTTATTTACTCTTCCTTCTTCATTTTCTTCCCGTAATTCTTTTCCCTGTATAAGTGAATATTAAACCTTCCAGAATTAGGGTGTTCTGTTTGTTATGGCAAAACAAATTCAATCCGCTCCGAAATAAAGTCTTATTTCATTTGCAATAGCCTCAGGCGAATTATTTCCGCGATCTTGAATTGTACACGCGATTGTGCCTTTTGTATTTTAGATGTTAAAGCTTATTTCGGCGTGTGTAGTTTGTGAAATGAGTCGACTTACGTCACTTCGCATGCCTTTGGGATAATTCTTGCTTGTTCGTTGTCTCCTCAGCAATTACAGAGCAAATCCTTCTTCCGATTGATACGGAGAGCGAGGGGCGGCTGAGGGCCTGAATAAATGTAGCGAAGTCGTTAATTTTTATTGCACCTCGTTTCGATGTCGGTTTGCGTTACGTTACAATCCGGTTACGAAGCAAAACTAAATAAAATATGCCTTCTGTACAGATTTTGCGTATGCATCACGCTTACGTCACATTTTCAGTGTTCTACGGATATAAAATGGCAGAAATTAGGACATGTATTTATCATTTCAAGGGTGATGGGGGGTTGTTACACGTCACATAGCAGTATTCTGCTCTCTAGTTCATCAAAATATAACATTCATTATGTTATATTATTCGTAACTATGTATTATCAATGATATCCTAGTACGTACAAGATAAGCAATGTACTGTTGCTGAATATTGCTTTTATCATTTGCAGTGACGATAACAGTAATCATAAAAACACTTGTATAACAACAGTGTTAGCCTAGTGGTTTGAAATTCGACCTCTCACTCCGGGAGACCGGGTTCAAGTCCTAGCGCGCAGCTCTAAAAAATGTGCGTTTTAAGTTTAAATATCACTTGCTATTTGTGCCCGGTGCATGGCAATAGGTTCACCACCTATTCCAAACGGGACATAAACGTAACTGGTCAAACGTGGGAGTGTTCTACACTCCTCTGCCTATCTCTTCGGGGATAATAAGCGTGATGTTACGTTGTTACGTTATAAAAACACTTTTACTATTCTGTTAAAGAAACTCAAATAAATACAAATAACATCTTTATCAAGAAACATTTAAATTGGATCAAAGATATCGGTTTTTTAGATGACTAATTATATAACAAATATCATAATTATGAAATTTTCGAAACTAACATCGCGCCTATCATCCCCGAAGGGGTAGGAAGAGGAGTACTGTACACTCCCATTTTTCGCCACGTTACGTTTGAGTCCCATGGTATAGTGGTAAGCCTACTGCTATACACCGGGCATAGATCCAGACTCCGATCACTACTAGAAATTCTAAATTAGAAAATTTAAATAGTACCCGACCCAGGATTTGAACTTAGGGCCTCGCAATCCGTAGTCGCGCTTGCAACCACTCGACCAACGAGGCAGTTAAAACTTAAGATTTTAATACGTTGCTAATGAAGAATTTACAGAGTTTTAACAGTGATGGATGCAGTTCTTTTCAATTTCGAAGTCTTTGTAATTTTCTATTTTCAGAATGAGTGCGATTGATATACATAATGATTATATAGCCATGGCTATGGATGGGTGGTATATGGGGCTGCTCTCATAGTAAGAAGGTTCAATATAACAATCTGTTACGCACTACCAAGCATGTTGTGGCAGATTTCACGCGTCTCAGGGAGCTTTATGGAGAACTCTCCGGTGTACGGATTTCCTCACAATGTTTTACTTTCACGATTATAGGTAGTGACGTTTAATCTCAATACTATACAATTTTGGGAAGCCAACGGTGTGCTCGAGAGTATCGGAGCAGGAAATTGAAATCCAAATCACTGCACTAATGTGGCTTTTATTGCTCTTGCCCATATTTAAATAACACGTGACATAGCTCAGTGAAAAACTTATAATAAACTATACATAAAGAAAGATATCGTTGTGGATTGCTCGCTTAGGAAACGCTTGTCATAGACAAGCCATGTAGATACATGCGTTATATTGACTATAGACAAGCTATATATATACCAGTACTTGCGTTATATTGTCAATTTGAATGATATTTAATTCCGCCGTCCGCACCGCACCCACGAATGTCATCATTAGAAATACCTAAATGTAGAACAGTTTTGTTCCCCAGATAACAGACTGTTACTTTGTCAAACTGTCTCCAGATTGTTCTTGAGAAAAAAAAATTTAAGAGCGGGTGGGTAAGTTACTTAAAAACGTAATAAAATAAACAGCTGGCGCCCAAAGTGATTAATAAAGCAGGTCTTAATTAGCCGGTATAAATTTGTTAAAATCAACCGCGCCGCCTGCGAAATTAAGAGGTCGCATACATACAGCGTGACTGGATCCGCCAACCGAATTAAGTTGAATACACTTGAGCATTTTGTACATTTATGTATTCAAACTTTTAATACTTTTTACATCCATGCATCCATACATTCAATATTTTTACATCAATGTACCATATTCTTAATTTGATAATGTAAGTGTATTAATGAGTAACTTTCGTATATAACTCCTACATAATTATTTAAAAAGATGTTGCGAAGTTTGTGCCCGGTGTACGGCAATTGGCTCACCACTTATTCCACGGGACGTGACTGGTGTAACGTGGGACTGTACTACACTCCTTTGCCTACCCCTTCGGGGATTACAGGCATGATATTACGTTATTTTGAGAGGGTTAAATGGTAGTGGTGTCAAGATATTATGTAATACTTTTCGTGGTGATGGAAAGGAAAACCTTTAAAAGTTACTCTGTAAATCTAGAAGAGTTATCAGTTCGGGAATCATTAGCATACTCTTAGTTTGGCGTTATTTTTGGGCTAATTTCAGAACCGATGATCTCTTTGTCTATACCTTCCGGTACTTTTGACTGTATTCGACCACACACATTGTTGTCCTACCCAGAGTTGTTGTTTTAACGATTCATGTTGCTACTTATAATGTCCTAGTACGACAAACAGGAGATGCATCAGCTCGCATTCTGGCACAGAACCAAAAGAGCAGATACGCAATAGTTACTACGACGTCTAGATAAAGGACTCCAGATTTTATTTCTGTATAGGTTTTTATTTCTGTATTAATCTGTAAATGACCCAATTTAAAGCCAATTCTAGAACCCATCTATGAACGGGACTTATAAAATAATAAGCTCCAAATTACTAATTGCCACCCCGCTGCGTTTGGCTTATTTAAGGAAAGTTTAATTGTACCTCACTTAATCTAATTACGAAGACGACGGCTTAACTGAAATTCGCGGTAAAGTAGGGATGACACAGTGAAATATCGATAAAATAAATAAAGCATTTAGTGCTATCTGGCCTTTGATATTAAACAATATAATTATTGTCACTTAGTAATTAAATTTTTACAAAATATCCTGTCATCTCAACGGATAGTTCCTTAGACAGTACAAGATATATGCAACATTGTTTTCGGAGAGTAGTTCTTCATTTGTCTATGAATCGTTTATCTTATACAAACTACACGGTATTTACATTCTCTAACGACATTTAAGGCAATTGTTTAAATATAAAATAATACGTTATGAAAACTAGTACATATTAGTGTGGAAAGCTAAAGTATTTCATCATCAGCAAATCAGTTTTATTTATTTCGTACTTGCCTGAACCAAGGTGTACCACAACACTTGGTATTCTGCTATCTTAACAGACTCTATCACGTGCCTTCTTAACATACTCCATTCAACTACTTGATGGACGCTCCACAGCACGTTTCGAGGTACTAACGAAAAATCGAATAGTCATCTTTCTGTAATATATAATATCTTAATGTATCGATGACTGCCAGTGATGAGGCAGTCAGCGTGGCAAAATTCTGGGCTAAGAGCATTTAGGGATTTGTTATAGAACGTGT
>DWJK01001539.1:0-16703 GCA_018248815.1 Croniades pieria auraria
GTGGTGCTAGTGGTGCGGTGGGGGGTGGGGGGGGGGGGGGTGGGGGGTCCTGGGGGTTGCGGTTACGTTCCGTAGCTCGTCATTGATCAGTATGTAAGTCCTATGTCACTGTTTTAAGGGACACGTGCTGTAGATTGTCATATATGTAGCACGGAAGGGAACTCATAATTCACCTTAAGTTTTAACTATATTTCCCTACGTATTTCGGGATGGCCCGACTAGTTTCGGACCTGTGCGAGGTCCTTCTAATGAGCTCCCGCCGCTTGCAGTCTCCGTCGCGACCTCGCTGCAAGCGGCGGGAGCTCATGAGAAGGACCTCGTACAGGTCCGAAACTAGTCGGGCCATCCCGAAAAACGTACGTCAGTTAAGCCGGTACATTTTTTAATCATATGTATAAATACTCACGAAACATTTAATAGTAAAATATATTTCGCTAGTTCAAGAAGACCTACTATCGATTACGGCCAGTGATTATAGTTACTTTGCATCATTGCTGTGCTCATCAAAATTCATCATTCTGAGTTTCCTCCAAATGGACATTAAGTTCTATTATAATTTTGATAGTGAAACCGTTATTAAAATCTCTCACAATAAGTGTGGGATTTCATTCGAAGAGTTGGCGTTTTTTAAAAATTTATAAATAGAACACTGAATGTAAATAAATCGATCGTGACAAGTCGAGTCTTGGCTCGGCGTGACCATGAAAGTCTAGGCCAGGGCCGGCGAGCCTTTGCCATGTCATAGACGACGGCGTCAAGCCTTTGGCCTCTTGCCGGCTCATGAATCTTTAATGGCTTTGCTTAATATGGCTTCAAATTTCCTTTGGCACGCTACTTACTGTTATTGTACTTAGCGCCAATGATAAAGTCATTATATATAAGGTTTTCAACTTTTTATTTGTTTGGCTCTCTCCAGTATCCAATTCCTTACTTTCCATTTTTGACACCAGCTGTCACTTAATAATTTCCTCGATACTGTCTTGTTTTGCCAATATTACTCTGTATATAATTTACTTATGAAATAGTTTATTTGTATACTGTTTAAATGAAAAGATCGGCGAACTGTGGGCACTGATCACAAGTGGTGACTGCCACCATTATACACCCGGAACCGATCTTGAACAGGAGTGTAGAAGTAAAACTGCTAACGTCTCATAAGCCCTTTTGTAAAAAAAATTATTTTTATTAGTTACTGTTAAACTATCGACAGCAATAGGGTCAGAATCCTTAGTCAGATTATAGTCAGATCTATTCAGGGCTGGTCACAAATACATTGCTACTCCTAAGGGTCAAGACGGTCGCTTCCAGTACACACGTTGGAACTATTTAAACTTGAGATCCCCGAAGTGGAAGAAACAATTCTAAACCACTCGGCTATCGCTGCTCGTATTTTGAGAATTAATTGATCATTTTTGAAGAAATCTCTTAATTTAGTTTTCTACCAATCCAATAAATATGTAATTTCGAGGTTATTCCTCAAGGATTAGACAGAGACTGAAGTTTTTCTCCTGCCACAACCTTAGTAAACTTCTTTCACCAATTTCTCGATTATTAAAGTCATGTTTGTTTGTTTAATAAAAAATTCCCAAAACATCCAAATCACAAACAAACTTTAGTATTGCAAAATTTAAATCTGTATACAAATGTATTTTATGTGTGTATGTAGGTGTATCACGTTCGTGAATCCATTACCGAGTAGAAGTTGTCTAAATAAAAATCCATAATATAAGTCACCAGTTAAATACATATAATAGCTCCAGCCGAAACAGAAAAGCGGGTACCGGTCTAATCCACTTGTTACACTGCGGCGGGTAAAGCTAATTACGGCATGAAATGAGTACGATCTCCATTAAATGCGTAGGTTATTTCAATAAGTACTTTTACGTGGTGTAAAATTAGTGTTTTTCCTGTTTAGGGTTACGGGAATACTCCGACTAAAATTTAAAAAACTGGCGAAAATTTCAGAGTACCTTCATTTGCTCTAACGGTGAAGGAAAACATCGTAAGGAAACATGGACACTTTCATGTTCTTCATAGTGTTCTGAATTTGAAATCCGCCAACCCACAATTCTTATAATTTTGAGAAAAGACCTATGTCGATCTGTGGAATAATGAAACGGTTGACGATGATGGTTAAGATGCACATAGCAATTTTCTCGCTATCATTTATTAGTGAGACCAATTCCTAAAGTCAATTGCGAAGCTAGAACCAAGAAGCATTTATTATCAGCCCACGTATATGTTTTATAAGGTAGAAATGAGTGGGTGCTTTGTGTGGCCGATTGGGTCATAGCGTTTGTTCGGGAGTTGTTTTAGTTCGGTGCTTTGCGAAATTGCGATTTTAAATTGTACGCGCGTCGGATTTTTTGAGGTTAAATTGTCGCGCATTACATCATACTCTTGTTTTGTTTTTCTGAATTCCTCGTACAGTATTTTCCTCGTTCTGCCGATGTGATAAAATCGGGCGCGTTCTAAATATAAATAATGGTAAACTTAAGTATGTAAACTTTAAGTATACCTAAACAGTCGTAGCCTGCCTAATGACTTGGATTTCTGTTATTCCATTTTTTAATTTAAGCTTCGAATTCTAGGAAGCACGTCTATGAAGTTATGTTTTTATTGTAATTGTGAGGCAAAATGTCGCGTGGAAACATTAACGCTTCAAATTTAACTACATTGTCTTATAGGATTTTCGAAGTTTCCCAATTCTCCGTTGTCGAGTGTGGTACACGCTGGCCTATTCTTTTTGTGAGGAGACACGTGTCCAACAGTGGAACGATAAAAAGGTTTAATAATAAAAAATAATAATAATAATAAAATATATTAAGTTTATAGCAATGATATTTAAAATAAGTCATTTTATTACACTGGCATTGACTAAAGGCAGTTTAAAAATAAGGCCCTGCACATTTTGCTCAAATGATCTTAAACAGCCATTAACTCGATTCACTGATACTCTTATAGCTATAGAAGACAGGAACAATTTTCAACATTTCATTCCTATATTAATAACTGGTGAAACTCTCAGAAATGTACTTGCATTCCTTTGCTATGTGAATTGAATTACGCGTAAGGTAAAAGGCTCTTGGAAACATCACAAGAGCTATTTCCAATCATAATAATCTCGTGAGTGTCCATATGGCAATTAGACTTGAACTTGACTTGTTTGATGGGATTATTTGGAGATCCTCTTCAGACAGCATTGATACCGCCTGATGGTGGTCCTTACGAAGCTGACTGAGTACTAAATATAGGACAGGATTGTTGTGGTAGCAATTTACTAGTGAATTTGGTGCGTAACGGTATATACGAGTAAGTGGCACTTGATAGTGTAGTATTAAAAGAAGAAATTCGTTTGTATGATAATTGCATATCTATATTCTTAGTACCTCTTTATAAAAGTACGTTTTAAATTTAAATATCACTTGCTAACAGTGAAGGAAAACATCGTGAGGAAACCTGCGCAACTTAGAATTTATAAAAAAAATTTCTAAGGTGTTTGAAGTCCGCCAAGCCGCACTTGGCCAGCGTGGAGGACTACGGCCTTAACCTTCTCAATATGAGAGGAGACCCATATTCCAACAGTGGAATGACAAAGGGGTCGATTAAAAAAAAAATGTAGCTTACCCGATTTAATCGGTTTGAAGACGTTGGTTTTTTTATGGTGACTAAAACAATTTTAACCCCATAAAATTATATTTTGGAACTGCTGCCACGCATTTTAATAATATTTAATAAAAAATATGAAAATAAAACACTGCAGCGAACATAAATGCATGTAGCGCGACTGGCTCTTCCTAAATGACCAGTTTCTATAAATACGATAATATCCCACTTTTCTTTCAGGAAAACCAGCCCGACACGCAAGCCCAATGCGAATCTATGATTAGTGACTAGTAAGGCGGATCCACGCAGGAAATATGCGAGGAACACATTGACCGACTGTCTGACGATACATTCCAATTACGTGAATATGAATACTGATTAACTTGCTATTTATAAACTGGTGTAAGTCAGAAAAAGGTCGGAATAAAAAGAACATATACATTCTTCAATTGAATTAATAAATCGAATCTAGCAGATACTTTTAAACACATAGAAGACTAAAGGGATCTAATGTAATTAATAATTCTACACAAGGAAACGATGTTTCAGTTTTAGTTTATATGTTGAATATTTTAGAAAGAAATCGAGGAAAAAAGACCTGAAACCGCGAAGACATGATCAAAATTTATTTAGTTTTTAAGATGACGCAGTGAGAGGGTACGTCTTGAAAGATGGAAATATGTACACAAATTATCAATATGCAAATGAGACCGTCTGCGCTTCCTCCATTGTAATATGAAGCTGCAGGTCCACCTTACCGTGACTTTTCAAGCGAAGCGAGGACGGTGCCCAATCAGGTGGAACTGCACGCACTATCAGCAGTTAATAGCTTTGGGACACGCAAACAACTACATACTGAACGAAATTTGTGCTAACGGTTTGTCTCCTAACGGAATTTAATTATTGGCCAATTGCAAGCTTCAAGATGTTGACAACGAAATTAAAAGAACAGTCAAATAATGGTACTGTTTACAAAAAAAAATCCAGTATTACAGAGGTTCGTAATTCGAGTAAATTAATATGAAAATTAAGAAATGCATTCAAAGATTTAGTGACATAAAGAAAATTTTTAGTAAATCTCTCTCAAAAATGACCATTAGCAGGGCTAAAAATAAAACTACGTCATTGCTGACAAGGCGTGCACCTGGAATATTAAAAAGCGATCATAAAACCGATGTTACATAAAGCGAGAAATGAATTCGTAGTCGTTTTAAGAACTAAGCGAGAAAACTCATAAAACCAATTCATGTCTCGATTTCAGGCAGTTTTATTATGGCGTAGTCGGGCCACGCAACATTCGGCGAACGAGGCATATCATCACGTCACGACAAAAATAAAGCCCAAGTACATTGAGAGCAATTTCATGGATAAGTTAATTCTATTTCTTCATCGAATCATCTCGAACCGATGGTTTTTTAATATAGCTCTTCGTTGGAGCGTGTCATGGCGCCGTTCGATCTACGTGATACTGGATTTATTCATCCTAAAGCTCTAGGTTCAACGACCAATCTCTGAGAGGTCAGATGTAATATAAAAAAGTGGGTGCCAGTTGTGGCGATATCTAATTTGCCATCGTAAACATTAATTGCGTTATTAAGTTCCTTCGTGTCAGTGTCCGGTCGGTTACAGATCATTCATTATATGGTGTTCAGAATATCTATTAGCTTTATGAGAAGAAAGCAAATATATTAATATCGTCTCCAAATAGTCAATTTTTTGCCCACATAATGCGTTTCATATTTGGATCTCGTTGTCGAACGCCCTCCAACCCATGTTACGACTCTTTGTAGTTATACGTATTTTAGTTCTGGAACGAAGCCGGTCACAATGGATGTTAAACTTAATATCACGGTGCAAAATTGGAGAGCAAAAAATACTTAACTCACGTACTTTCGATTCGCATCGACCGCTAAAGGAATCTAAGTAACATAAATAATTCTCTATCTAGAAGATTACTATCAGTAAAGCGACATTTTTATCGTTGTCACTTAAGCGTCAGTATCATAAAAACGCAATAAATATACAAAGTGTAACAGTGTAACGTATCTGAACAAATGCTTTGTGAGATATTTCATTCGTCTGTTACCATATAACCTCGGGTTCTTAATGACTCACCCGCTAGGACCTATGTGTGGGGTCTACCCATAAAGATAAGAATCTTGGGATTAAGAAAGCAAAAAAATAGCAAGTGGAAACTTTACGTGACAGTTGGCTAAAGACACATTCCAGCATTTGAGTAGATACACTTTATATGTACAGAATTTGTTTCATGCAAAGTTACAGATAAATAAATGTATCACACCAAACACTTTATGTCGCTGCTAGGCCCGAGGCTAGTCCTACCACTGACCAAGTTATAAGGCCTCCGATATAGCTCAACTTCTGTGTATTATCGCTATATACTAATTGATTGGGCAACGTGGTCTATAATAACGGAATCAGTCATACAAAATGTTCACCATTCAGCATCCGATCTCATCGTTAGTTAACATTTCAGACCTTTCCTAATTAGTAATCACATCCACAAGAGAAGCGACCGCGTCAAATGCATATCAGATACATCTAGTGTGGTATCAAGTATATCGAGATTGATTTGATTCAATAACACTGCATAAAATTTAGAGTGCGCTGTTACCCTTGAATATGACATATGAGGTTTTTTATTGTCAATTTTGTTTATATTGCCAGACCACCTTGAACGACCAAACGGTCCGATCACGACTTCCATCATTCTCAAGAGGTAATAAGTCACAAATGGAATATGTTAAGAATTTAGAAGGAGATCCGTTACGGTCAAGTGTTATTTTGGACGGCAACATCAAAGCGTTTCCGCGTTACGTACTCTGATTTAAGATATCTTGACGATGAGGTAATCCGTACACAAAGTAATTCAGTATGAACGTGAGGGTAGATGGCAACTTTTGAACGCGTTAAAAATTACAACATGTAATAATAATAATTATTGAGTAGTTGACAACAAATACGTATTGGCAACACCACAATCTCATACCTGAAGTGGATTTACTTACAATAAATTCCCTCGTTAATTTAATTGCTCCACGCTTACAAATTAGAAGGCACATGGTAAAAGAAAAAAAAATGCAAACTCGAAACCCGTTTCAAGGCCTGGAACCTTTCTACCTGTGCCCTCAGCCCGACTCTTGCATTCCTGACATATTTCAATATTCTCTTTGTATAATATAATATTGAAAAAGTTCCTACTGATCAGTGTATAAATGTCAAAAGCTTCCCTTAAATCGTTGGCAATAATAGGAGCAGCAAAAAATACCCTATTATTACTTTAAAAAAATGGTAAGACAAATTGTCTATGGTGCAAAAAATGTATCTATTCCTGCTGGGACATTCCCTTTTTTATGAAGCTGATTTTATTGGTACACTAGTTTTGGCTTTATTTTTATATTTATTATTTCAGTAGTTACCCTAGCACGCAGTTAGAACTATTATTTTCATTATGTCATTTAGTAAAAAACAAATTAGGTAAAAATAAAAAAACCAGCAACTTACTACCCATGTTAATATCATTGGTGTGGAAAAAAAAATTATTGGTACATATGTATATTAAATTCTCATGAATCCACTGTTGAACGTTGGAAATTCGATATTGAAATAAATTATGATATATTATAAATCAGTCATATTGAAATAAATGCATTGTAAAATAAAAATATAGGTTTTAAAATGATATACTCCCTAAGTTACGCACATGTATATATTACAACACACACAGGATACAAAATTTTAATGATCTTTCGTTAGGCGATTTTTAAGTTCTCTCTTCCTCACGCGCTGACTACGACAAATCATGAGCGCGTGAGAACAGAGAATTTGTAAGGTTCCTCTAAATGATAAAATCTCTACATTGTCAGTATTAAAACTGGAAACATGCAATTTACAACAAAAATCAAGATATACCCGGTCTTTTACACTTTGTTTATACATTAACAGATGTCTGTTACTAGTGATGACAATGAGATGTCACCTTAAATTATACTGTATTAAATGAGATTAGCCTGCGTCTTTCAGGGATATACTCCATGATCTTACTAAAAGTTGGATTCTTCGCGGACCCGCAAATAACCAGTTCGTATAGATCGCTGATATCTTAAGAAATTTACAAATCGCTTACTAGATTCCGTTAGTGTCAGGTACGAATAGTGTCTGTATAGACCAGACCGGTTTCAATTAATAGAATTTTCCAGAACATTGTCGAACAGACAGTTTCCAACCGCTGCATTCGTACACACAGCACCTAACAATCATTCACCCACATCTCGAGAGACAACAGATATGGACTGAATAATCCGACTTGGACACAACAAAACATCGTTCACTATGAAATATTACACCGCGAATGGTTTGAAAAGCTTGCAATAGCAACATTGTATAAAAGCAAGGCAACAGCAAAAGCTTTCTGTGTCGGTGTTGCGACAAACGTGTTAAAACGTGAGCATTGTGTGGCCGCCAAAGGTCGGAATGGTACAGATATGTTACAGAACGGTATAACGCAACGTGTTGCAACGTACCAAGATAGTTTCCTTCCTATTCATATTTGTAATGCGGCTATTATTATTACTTACGAGCCAACCGGATATCCATACGCGTGAAACGGGTCACGTCGTCGCCGTCATTTACGGCCCGCGATGTTGGCACGCTGGCGGCTTATGGGAAACGTTACTCGATTATTCTACTGCCATTGAGTCCGTCGCCTCGTAATTAACTCACAATGTAAATAATCAGAAAAGCCAATGAAATGTGCATATTGCAATTCAAAATTTTTTTTTATTTTTTTTTTTTCAGCGCCAGCAAAATGCATACGGGCCATCTTATGGTAAATGGTCAGTATCGCCTAAGGACATGTGCAACACCCGAGGCGTTGCTAATGCTTTGCCGGCTTCGAAGGATTGTATAAGAACCAACGCTAAATTTACATAAATTGTTGGAATCAGAAGAAAAGGTAAATTTTATTACGGGGTAAAACACAAATATTTAATGATGAACGGAGGAAAAATTAATTGTATAT
Organism: Croniades pieria auraria; assembly: GCA_018248815.1. NCBI lineage: Eukaryota > Metazoa > Arthropoda > Insecta > Lepidoptera > Hesperiidae > Croniades > Croniades pieria. The sequence goes on from DWJK01001539.1 coordinate 8,648, forward strand.
TTGCACGCTGAAGGCAACAGGAAAAACACGTTGTACGTTTCAATCAGTACAATCACATAATAATTTGCCAAAGCACCATAACCTTTTCTGAAAGGGTCAGTGAACATTAAAAAAACTAGCATTTAATAATACAAAAACCTCCAAAACCAAACCAATTTAAACTAAACATTCGACCTTTCAATATACCGACAAGATTTTTTGTCAGCAATTTGTATTTACTACGAGAAATTTCCTATTTATGTGAACGTACGGTTTTTAGGCAACTGACACCAATGTCAATGGCTATCTGTTATGGAAGTGAAATCAATTCCATCACCGCGCGATGAGATGCGCTATAAATATTCTAATTTATGTAACACAGCTTAGTTCTGTTGTACATTAAAAAACGAAGCGAAATTAATCTACAATTCAACATTAAGGTCACGTTAATACAATAATCATTGTGATAGAAAATATTGAAATGTTGCAATACGTGGCGGCGGACTAAGATACAGCACAGGTCATTTCAACGTCCACAAGAAACGTTTGTTCCAACGTTGGACCAATAAAAATATTATAATTGCATCACGTGCCACACGAAGCCATCTTTTGTAACGTTGATGCTATGACGCAAGAGTTAATCGTGTGTGTGGACAATTAGCCAAATATTTGTGGAGGGCGTCATGTTGTGGCGCTACGTCATTCTTACAACATGGTTTACAATCATGGAGTTAGTTCTTTTTGTCCCATTGTTGTTGCACATAGGCTATGTGGGAATTCTAATTTCGTTGCACATGGAACTATAAAAGGGGATTCAAAACTCAATGCAGAATGAACCATAGAGCCCTTATGTTCAAAAAGACCTTATGTTCATGAGGACACGATTAAGAAGACGAATGAACTATTAAATATTCTCCTGTTACAAGTATGTTTGTTTGTTTTTTTCCCAAATGTACAATTACAGTTTTTTTATTACTACTTGTTTCCTCTCTATCATATTTTGAACGCTTTAAGGCAGACAAAATAAATGGAGTAGCTACATTACTGAAATATTTTTTAAATAAGCTTAATATTTACCAAAGATTACCAACTAAAGTCGAATAAAGTCAACCTACTTAACCAAACCTAACCACCTAAAAACCAACCTAAAAACAATAACTGAAAACAAAAATATGTGAAGTAACGGGTTTAAAATTCTGCAACAGGACTAACATTTGACCTCCATAATTGCATGATAATCGGGACCATATGTTGGGTACAGGGCGACGTCTCACTTGGAAACCACATATTCAAGTTTTTGTCATGATCTTGAACGGGTTGTTCTTAAATCCAACGGTACCTAAGTCTATTTTGCGTTTAGAGAACTAAGTCAGTTCAATCTTCGTTAGTCGTTAACCATGTATGGGTAAGGTCTGTTTCCCGTTTGGTGCTCTGTAAAGATGAAACTAGTAAATGATAATAGGTGCTGGTTAAAATCTACTTCCAAAGCTTGAGTATGAATGAGCATGTGAATTAAAAAGGACAAAGGTACCCTTAGACCGTCTATCTTGATCGCAAGTTGTAAGACTTTGTGTCTGCCCTATTAGAGTTTCCGGTGGCAAGATTTTGTGTCTGCCCTATTAGTTTCCTTCTCATTAAAGTTGACGTGCCATAGGCATTTAGAGAGAAGATCCGTGTCCTAAAGCGGGATAATAAAAGGAGTGACGAACCCATAGGAACATTATTTTTTGAGGATTTCTGTGCCATAATAAGAAAATTGTATGTACGCTTGCTAACAAACTTTTCGTATAGATATCTCCCTAGGAATGTACCTTACATATCAACAAAGTGGACTTCAGTCCTGTTTCTGTAGCAAGGGGTCATCATTCGATCTTCAGTTTACTACACAACACTACACGTCTATCTCGCAGTCTCAGTTACAATTGGGACGGATGCGATGTGTAATACTGTGCAAGCTATTGTTTTGAAGTTAACATTGCATTTGCCAAGCTTCTCAGAGCACTGGTAAAGGTAAATTGGATTAGTGCGCCATGTGGGCGGGCCAAGGTCTGCATTTACCTACTTATTTTTGTTTCGATGTAAGCTGAAGCCTATAAAACTGGAGTAAGTAGCAGATAGTATTGCTAACCATCATCATTAATATCTTCTTAACGCATTCAATAAATCACCGCTTAGCTATACTCTTCATTTATGCATTTAACCGTAGTTTAAATTGTATTAGGTAAAGAGTAAACTTGTATTGGTGATTATTTTGTGAGGTCATTGATCGGTCAGTCGTGACACTGGCCCGGAAGGTAAAGTTTAAATTCAAAACATGGATAAAATTACTAAATATGATCGAAGTGTTTTTTCGAGTATGGCTACCGGGAACAAGCACTTTTACATTATGCCTTCAATAATCTTAATTCCGAAATCAAGATGTATACAATTGTGCTTTTGTTAAATACAAATTCCGAATTAATCTCTGCGTCCGAGACAGTATATTTAACAAAAATATTTAACCCTTTCCACTCCAAGGCTGTTTTTGTTTTTATTCCACCAGCTCCACACTAAAATTTTCCGCAAGAAGAAGTATTACACCATGTCGAGTATCACTCGACAGTGGAGCTTGTGGAACAAAATCAGAGTCGAGGGACACTCGACATGGAGTGGAAAGGGTTAACCTTAAACCGTCAACAGTTAAAACCGAACCTGACATTCAGGAAGAATTGAGAACTAATGCTAACAAAATGCTAGATAATTTTTAAAGTGGGATTCGGTAATCGATAGATAAAACCGCCATTAATTTCAGAGTTTATCAAGGTTTATTTACGATCAAAGTATAAAAAATACTGCAGCGGATTAAAATTGTCTTATCGCGTTTTATATGTTTTTTGGCCTAACAAAAAGTCACCTTGATTTCTGCTTAAATACGTTTACAAGTTATTCCTACAAGTTTTCTCTTCATGTTGGTAATTTAGGGACATCACTTCTGGTCCAGAACTAAAGTATAAAACGCCTAAATTTAAAACGGTTCCGCTTAAATTGAGTAAGCAACCAATTTTGATGATGTAATGGAAGCCTGCAGTAACATGATACAATGATAGCCCATTGGGTTAGAATTCTTTCTTTTATTCCTGGGCCTTGTCGTTTCATTTTAAGTAGTACCTACATGTGTTAAAGGTAATTATTATTAATATTTAAAAATGAAGTTATTTTGGAAGGAAAGCCTTACTTCCATGTTTTCTAACGTGTTCGAAGTTCGCGAACCCGCAGTTGGATGATTCTGGAAATTTAAAACTTCCAAATGCTGATTCTGAATGGAGATCACGGACCGTATTCCCTGTAAATTACGTAAACAGATGGTAAAAACGTGTCACCTCCTTTTGTAGATTTTTCATTTTAATATTTTTTTAAATAGTCACCATGTACCTGTTTATCACCGTCGTTATTAATTTTAATTTCATACACAAGTATGTACAAATTTCCTGAGTAAATCAAGGCTTCTTCTCATGACTGCGAAGATCGATTGCCAATTAGTCACCTGTCAGGATTCAGCCTTGCCATCAACGATCTCACGCAATTATCCAATTCGTGAATCGTCCAAAGAATGTGCTTATTTGGAACACAGATTTAGAAATCCGACCACGATAGCTTGCGCAAGTCCGATCAACATCGTGATCAGCCGAACCCTGAATAGGAGGTAGTATGCGTAGCCCAAATCGACATATGCACTTCGAAGGTATGTCGCTGGTGTCAATAGTGTTTTGACACTGTCACGTGGAATGTACAAGGTGAAACAATAAGCATTGTCTGATTCCAAATAGATGAAAGATAACATTGCTTCAGGAAGTTCATATACTTTTTCCAAAATCAAATTAAAGTACTAACTGCTGGTCTTTAAAGATAAATCCTTTCTTGGAGTAAAGTGAAAGAAAAATATCCCAAGAAACTTATACGTGCCAAAATGTTCCATACTGTACTGTAAGGTGTGCGAAGTTTGTTATCTTGCGCTGGACAGTGCGACTGGTCAAGTAATCCTCTTCGTTCTGCACGACTGGTGTACATCACTCGAACGATAAAGCAGTTGATGATGGTAACAACAAAACACTGAAACGAGTTAAGGTCTTAAACCTCAATGAAAATTGTAAGAGCATAATGAAAAATAAGAATAAAACATCAATGCTAATAGTATGACAGGCTAATATGGATGAGCGTGCATAAGCAAAGGCGTAATGATCATCTTAATAAGGTTATTCAAAAAACAGTTATCCAATACAGGTTTCGTTATGATAATACAGTGAAGCAGACTGCATTCCTGTATCAAGTGTCATAATAGCTGTGGAGTCAGTACTTCGGACTGTATAAATATTCAAATGAAATTTCATACGGTGCTCCGGCCTTGGTAGCTTCATTGTCTTTAAGTAATTCTTTGTTCATTTAAACTTTGGTAACATTGAGCCTGAACGATTTTGTATTGAACATCTAAGAGCTATGGTAATAAAGGCTATAGAAACAACAGCATCAGATTTCGATACCGTTTTAAGACTTCACGCAAAATTTTAAACTTTTGAATTTGTTGCGTCGCTGAATCATCTTTTGAAGAATATTTACGTCTTACAGAAATATATAAATGAAATAAAGATAAAAGTAATATTTGTTTATAAATATTTTTTCCTTATATATAAAAGTCTACATATGTATATCATAATACAAAAACATCATAAAAATAGCTACGCAAGTGAAACATTAACGAAGTAACAAGGGACGGCATAGTGTCTTCCGGAGCTGAACACAAAGCCCTTTTTAGTAAATACTATTATTTAAAAGTTTTAAAGATGGTACCGCTCAAATGAATAGTTTTTTCCAAGACGACATTGTTAAGGGATAACATTTCTGTACTTTTTACATTATTGAAAAACCCAATGTTTTTTTAATTAGTTTTGGGTGCTTTATGGATTGACGATTATAGTTTTTTTAAACGGATTTTAAATTATTTCAACGAATTTTAAGAATATTCATCTGTAGTTTTTTGTTTAGAACTTAAATTTTTGCTTTTGTGTTGCCTTTCGATTACTCATTGCGGTAAATCCTCAAGGCTTTCAACCTGTTGTGACACGTTTATGACTAACATCTGCACAGCAATTTAGTTCATTACGTAGATCAAGAACAAACACAAAATACAGATAATTAATAATTTTGCTCTAATTGTTACCGGTGACTTTTTATAATCTAAGTCATCTAATATTAAAGATGGCAATATCCACAATGTTTAATTTTAATGACAAAATAAATGTTTTACCAGAAAAATGTATGTATACTATTGTAAGGACATTTTTATAGCATATATTAACAACATTTTTGACAATTTTAATTCGTTCACATAAATGAATATGGCTGTGGGATATTGCCGGGTTTGATAGACACATTATTATCATCATCATCATCAGCCTGCTCCCGTCCACTGCTGGACATAGGCCTCTCCAATCTCCAACATTATATTTAGTATTGTTTTTTTTTTTCCCACAAAAAAATACTACCCATATTTTTCACCTAATGTAATGCTCTACAGAAACAACGTTCACAGGTGACCAAAATGACGTTAATACTTAAATTTGACCAAAAGTGTATTTTGCAGCCTCTGATATTATATGTATGACTTACATTTTTTTTATAGAAAGTCACGTCTACATTGTAAAGGCACTGATCACAATGAATTATTCAAAGCCCAAACACCACGTATATATCGACCGTTAATGACTGTACGAAGAAAGCATGCTGAGCGCGCTGGTGAATGAAATATTTCCGTTGGAAATTCAAAACTGTGTGATTGTTCCACATAACAATTGTAGGCTCAAGCTAGGCGTAACAAAACCGGTCCATAGTCTGCACTATACCACATATGACAAAGGACTTCGATTCATATGTGAATACTGTATATTTTCCTTCTTTAATAAATTATATAGACCTACAAGTAATGACCAATTAAAAAAATATGTACGAAATATATTCTAATGAACTTAATTATGTCTATTCAGGCTTATAACAGCGGAATGATATCTTAGATGTCAGAAGAGGACGTATAAGAAACTGGGTGATTTAGACTAAAATACGTTAGACACATGAAATGGATCAAGTGACGTATTGATTGCGTCATACGAACAAACGTGATTTTAACTTGAAATAACACAAATATTCGATACAATATACTTCCACTCTCAATACTTCTTTCGTGTGATAATTTCACAATACACAGTAACGTTATCAATGTGGAGTGAAACAGTTGAGAAAATTGACACTTTTGAGTAGGTGTTTCAAAAGATAAATAACATACGTTTAAGTCGATAAGAACTCGAAGCAGTTGACAATTTAGAGATGTCGTTACTTTTCATTTTGTCATTTATTTATGTTCAAGCCATTCGTACAAGTTACGATTTTTTTAAATTCTTTAAAATAAAGTTAAAACAAAGATAATAAAGTATTTCCCTTTTTGTAAATCGTTTCATGTGAAGTAAAAAATGATCCTCGTTTTGATCTTTTTGGGATTTCTTCGCAGTTGATCCTTTTGTCTGCCGAAAATCTTTTTAAAAATTCAGAATGTAATAATGTCGTCTTACTATGACTGTTACTATATAAAGAGAAAGCTCAGAATATTTTAAACTACAGTATATCTTAAACAGAAAATAAATAATTGATAAACTTACTAAAGTAAATTACCAACAGTCAATTCTTCATCTAATGATTACAGTCAATGGTCGCCTGAAAGCCATGCCTCTAAACATACACGCTGCTTCCAATGTTTTGTAACAAAGTTCATTCATGCATAATACAATTCGACTTTAATACCATAGTAACAAAGATAACGCTTCAATAAAAGGGTAAACCCGGAAAGTTATTGTTAAAGATAAGAATTTCCACGAAGATAAGGCGCAAAAAATGTCTCGTGTTAAATACGAGGGTGGTTTTAATGAATGTATTAAGTCTTAGATAAGAGACAGAGAACAGAACGGGTTGAACTTTTAGATTCCAGAAAGTTCTACCGTAGTAACATTTTGTCCCTCAACTACAAGTAACTGTAAGCTCAAGAGAAGGCAGGTAGTATTCAAGACTGTCATTCCGAGCGCACACTTCAAGCTATCTGATGGATGGTTATGGAACAATAACACCATTTCTGTTGGGCTATGGTGACAGAATTGTTTTAAGGTCAGTCTGATGCCCATAAAGGAATGTAACAATAGCGTTGCAGTCTCACGGGTGTTATAACGGTATTTGAAACATATGCATCTGGCAATCAACTTGGAACAGTTTTTGATTTGTTTTTGCCCTTTCCAATATTTTTTTCTGCGATTTTAAATTGTTCTCGTTTTTCGGAATCTGATCAGCCGTATATTGCAACAAATCGTGATTTACTTAGTACTTCATTCGTTTCAGGTCATTGATTAATGTTTTGTTCGAATTTTGAGATCTTTTAAAGCACTAATGATTTTATCAGTTAGTCTCATCTAATATTCTATTAGCAGTTAATGTACATATCGTAGAATTAATTTTTTATTTGACCTCAAATTTTTATTCGTACACGAAACCAATCTACAATAATGAACTAGATATATAAAATGCAAATTTCTTATGATATCTCGGCTACGATCTGTTTACAACGGGCAGCCCGTACGTAAAACTGTTTATTGGCTTAACAGTTTGCGAATTAATTAATTTGATTAAATCCCGAGCATGGAAATTTTTACCTCCTTGAGGCGACTAACCACTAGCCAATGACGCAGTTGTAACGTTGCGCTGTTAACGAACGTCGGATCAGAGTGCGCGATACATACATCTATTCGTGTATTTAAAAGTGTCCGTGAAATCTACATACTAATTGGTGGTTGACTCATGCTGACGCATGTGGCAACAAGGGTTGTCAAGACTTACGTGTCCTACAAATTTTACATTATTAACATTCACTTAACAATTTATATCATACTCGAGTTGTTTCAGAATAGTGTCAATTGTACAATCATAATCACAAAAAAAAAAAAATGTTTCTAAGGTGTGTGAAGTCCGCCAACCCGCACTCGGCCAGCGTGGAGGACTACGGCCTTAA
>DWJK01001540.1:0-16699 GCA_018248815.1 Croniades pieria auraria
GTCATTAACAATAAATACCTAACTTTAAGAAGAAACATCTGAATCTATACTAAAAATTAAAAAGTTTTTTATAATTACTTATATTAAAATAATTATATTATTACAGAAATGCGTCCGATTATGATTTTTGTTTCATAATGTTATGCAAACCTCTATATATAATATACATATGTATATGTATATGTTAAATAATCACTACTATCGAAAATAAAGGTAGAGTTCATTTATATATTTATATGATGTAACTCTACATGATAACGCGATAACATTCCGTATATTATATGATACATATGTATATGGTGAAATAATCGCGACTAGTAGTGTAGCATTAAAACCAGTTCTGCGGCGGGCGGCTCCGAGCAAGTTATTAACATTCGTATGTAAATTCGTGGTATATCTGCAGTCGCGTATCTATAGCGATACCGCAAAAAGTTTACTCTACAATAAAACCAACTCTTTCAACCTATATAATAAAAGCGTACTGATAACTTCACACGCATCACAACCAAATATGATATAGTTTAATTTATTCTCTTAATCTTTATTAAATCCCAAGAACCTGCAGTACAAAAAGGAGGCTTGATGTTTAATAGCATCATCTACCAGCCCGCCCTGGAGATGTACAGCTAAATATAATCTATATAGTAGTTACTTATTACAAGTTTGTTATTTAAAGGTTTATATTCTTTAAACTGTCAGGCAAATATACATAGGTATAAGTATACATTTAAATTTTGTACCTACATCTTTTTTTATTTCTTCTATTGCTATATAAAAATAAAACTTTTAAAAATCGTTAATGACAAGTGTTGATAACTAAAACAAAACACCATAGAAAGCACTCCGCGCCCATAAATTAATACTACACTTAATGTCATCCGAAATAAAATTTGCATATGTATATCTCGGCCATAAATCTCACGACGGAATGCTGACTTTGACGAATTTGTTCCACTTTTGAGAACCTGACAATAAGGTGACAGTCTTGCATAAATTAAAAACGGGAAGAAAGGGTTGACAACCAGCAGTTACGTAACATAGCACAAAGGGTGAAAGAGCGATATGAATATAAATGAACTGGGTCATGCTGAGCGAGGCTTTTGTGTGTCCGCCTTATTATAATTTGACTGCTGCCTTGCAGTCTTTATTTGAGACACTTTCTCCAATAAAAAAGCACTTTTTCAAGTAACTACCTATTTCAACATAATTTTGAAAAATTTAGTAATATGATAAAGCAACCAAATTTTTAAATTTTGAAGATTTGTGTTATTAAAAGACCAACTAAATTGTTGCATAAGCACAAATATCTAGCATTTGCTTAATTATGTATAGTGAAGCAAGGAGGCTCTACCTTAATAAAGAGTCAATTCAAACTTCGGAGGGATTTTAGTTCAAGTTGGCCCCAACATTTACAAGTTTACAGTATACGGGGTTTCTTCGGATTATTTCAGTTATTCTTAGAGTATTAATACAATGTAATATATGTAAAATGTTCCTTTAGCATTCTGACACAACAAAATACTTGATTAAATCATAGTTTTTCTAATTTCACTCCAATTACAATCAATAACTTATTCATTTGATAGAATACAATTTATCAATATATTTGTAAAGGGCTTAACTTATTTATTTACTCTCTATTGTTCCTGATACCTATAAATAGGTCTAATAAACAGCGGTCTTAACGCATAAAGACTTAATACCAACAAAAAACCAGCCTGTCAATAAATATGCCAAATATAAGGAACTTATACATACTTATACGCATATCTACCAACATGACAAAATAAACCTACTCGAGCACATGTGTGATATAGGCGCAACCCATATTAAGCCGGACCTTTATTTAGGTAAGGTACGGTCGCCTTAAGCCGTGGTCCGCTCGGTGTAACGCCTTCGCCCGGGCAATTTAATAAATACCCGCCTAAAACAGGGCACGCGGGGTAGCGTAAAATTACGTAACCCGAATCACTATGGCAGTAAAACTTTAGAGCCCACTGACAGATAGAACGGTCACGAAGGATTCGAGCTTTGAGGTTTGAGGAAAATGTTTCAAGTAATTGGAATTATATTATACACGGAAGTATATTATACATGTATACAGTTTTGGGAAAATGTAAGTACTTCAATACATTTTCAAAAATCGTAGATAATTGAAGATAAAATAAAACCAACATAGCTAAATAAATAAAAAAGTAATTCAATAAATTAAAAACTTAAATTAGTGAATGTTCTTCAGGTACATTTGAAAATCGACTGTATTTAAAAAACGTTCCTCACCTATTAATGTGGTCTGATATTAGGGTATGTAGAAACGTTAGGTATGTGGGAATGTTTAGCCAGTTGGCCGCACATACGAACGCTGCAGACCAATGTGAACGAATAACATTCACCACGATATGAATCAAGTCGATTCGTTAACATTATGAGACACAAGATTGTCAGTTATGTTTGTGGAAACTGAATGTGCCGAATCGCTGAACGGCAAAGTGATCGTAAATCTTGCCTCTCGCTGCTCCGAAATAAGCGTCCGACGCTGTGAAAGACGGCACCGAATTTTTCAAACAATAATACAAAATTCAGCGTTAAATAAATCTTGTCTTTTTGTACCATAACTGTTGATATGAAAAACGTAATATCAAGCTGTAATCCTGGAAGGGGTAGACAGACGAGTGTAGTACACTCCTACGTCTCACCAGTTACGTTTACATTCCTTGGTATAGGTGGTGAGCCAAAAATATAAATACTTCATTGTATTACAACAGACGCTTTAAATTCAATTTACACTTCATTGGAAAGCTTAGAATTTATTTTCTTATTGTAGGCAGTTGAGACTTGTATAGTAATGGAAACATACATACGAGTACCTACAAATAAACTGATCACAGTTACTTTGACTCTTTTGTTTTAATTACAAACAGTTTTAAGTACAATTTTCAAAGTTCATGGGTTCGATTCCAGCTTTGGGTACATATTATATAATTTTTCTAACTTGATATTCGTTGTAGTAATTTGAAGTCTGGATTTGTGCCATATGTACAGCACTAGACTCCCCTTTTATTTCATAGAGGGACGGAAGCGTAGATAATTGATGAAACGTGGGAATGTATTCCTCTGCCAACCTTTTCGGGTATTACGGGCGTGAAGTTAGTTTGTTTTTACAAAGATTTTAATTTTTAAGCAGCTGTACAATACCTAAATAGCATTTCCAATATCCCTTCCCACCTATCCAACTTCGGCATGTCAGTACCTGAGCTTAAAATTATTCAATTTAAAACATAAATATCAGCTTTAACATATTAATACATTTATGACAGACAATTTGTATATCTCATCGAGCAGCGATTAAAACAATATAAAATTCTGATACAAAACCTTGGCGAGTAGGGAGACTCGAAACGATTTCCACGAACGAAAAACAACCTTACAGCTTAGAACATAGAGTCTTCCGATCAAAAGCGTATATGGAAACCGGGCCAATTCAAAAAATAAAACAAGTCCCAAGTTCGAGAGCGCGCCTTTTATAAATACTATGCGGCAACCATATTGCCGCGCGCGCCAATCAGAGAGCATTCCTGCTCAGGGAAAAGTAATGGCGGATACCTATCCTATTATCACTCCCTATTATTATATCGTGGAAGTCCTACAGGCAGGCTAGCATTGCGACTAGTTTTCGAGAACTACAAAATTTATTCTATAATATTTCCCTTCTTAAAAAACCAAGAAGTGCTAAAAATATGAGGTTGGAATTGAATTTTAAGTTTTGATGTTTTAAAAATTGTGATAATAAAACAGACTACGTAGGGACGTATCTAGGTAGATAGAACGATATTTTTATAATTCAAATTAATGAACAAAATATATTTTAATCACAATATGATCATTAATTATTGAATAAAAAAAAATTGTTGAATTAATCTTCAAACTGTTTTTATGCTTTTCGATATTACAAAATCTACAAAATCTATTAAACGATTGATGCGTACGTTCACGTGTGTATAAAAAAGTACACACCTACTCACACATGTATACTTATAACTGAAAACGTGATAAGCAGGATGCTTAAACCACTAGCTAATTTATTCCAATTACGAGATAACAGTCAAGTTTAAGTGCGAGCAGATATTTACATTGGAAGTGCATGATAACTCCGGCACTGAAATATTGGAACAGATGTTCGGGGCGAATGACCTGTATGCGCCGTAGCGACTCCATCTTGATTTATTTATTTATGCGCCCGCGCATTCTATCAACGTCGAAATATTTTCTTAATTGGGCGGCCAGGAATAACAAGATGCGTGGTTGACAGTGTTTTATTCATTTATTTATTTTTCATTGTATCAGATACACTGCTATTTATAATTGATTTTTAGTGAATATAACTTTGTGGTAGGTAAAAAATTGGCCAGTTTGATTGTTTGATTTTTATAGATTATTGCCCAAATTATCTGTTTACCATTTTTAAGGAATTATTTTACAAATACCTATCACTAGATTTAATGTTCAAAATGTAAACAATATTCAGCGCATTAATTTCACAGATAAAAATTTTCTTACATTATAACATAATGAACTAACTGTGAGTAATAAATAAATAGCGATGACTCGTACATTAGTCAATTTTTTATTACTTCAATTCTATTCCGTATATCTGTTGTAACTATGCTGATATCCTTCGTACATCCCCGATGAGGTTACAGAGGAGTGTAGTACATTCCCACATTTCACCAGGTAGGTACGGTTATACACTTACGTTATCGTCTTTAAATAGGACATTTAAGCAAATTCTTTCCAAGTACTTAATTTTTTCTTCACAGTACGATTTTATTTTAGCTGTAGATACCTCCCGGCATTAAGTTAAATTAAAAAACATTTGTATTCCTTCAAAGATATAACTTTGAGATGTTAATAGACAGAGGGCTGAAGAACACAAGAGGAGGTGAGTTAAGAAAATTACATTATAAAAAGAGTGGATGGAAATGAGGGGACAGGGCGAGAGCGGCGCTCTTCAAAAGACATTATTATAGAATGTGGTAATTTAAATTCAAACATAAAGCACTTGCCTCTACACTACATGTTTAGCGATCTAAATGAGGGCGATTGTTTTTAAAGAGAACAACAGCACTGGAATATAAAAAATATACAAGAAATTCGCTATATTAGTTAATAATTAATACAAATAAGTAAATGTGACTTTTTAGTTCATGATTTTAGAGGTCTTTGGACAAGGTCGGTAAAAAGTTTTATATGATTATTATATTGCCACGCCAGCTGTTTTTCCTAACAAGCAGAGGGCACCGACTGACTCGACATGCTTCTTCTGCATTTGTCATAGAAATTATACACTAATTATCATATAACAAAGATGTCTTCCTTATAGTTATGTCCTAATGTACATAAATGTCTTATGTATGACACATAAGTACATAACTATTTCATGATACTCATTCATTGAGTTGTACATTTCTAAGTAATTAAACTATAGAACATAACCGGACGTTTTTTTTTCAGTTACCTCGTTTTGTTTCATCTTGAACAGGAAGACAGTAACTTAACATCCGCGCTGTTGAGTTTGTTCCGGACTATATTGTTACAGGCGAAACGAATCCCACTCCATGTTTCAAATTACATTGGAAGTAAATGCACAGGTGCACACATGCAATTACGAAAATCTATTTTTAACAGATAAATAAATTTTAGATTCGATGAGAAAGGCATTAAATGTCATTAAATAGGGGTTGAATTTAAAGCGATTATATTAGTAAATAGACCAGTAATATTAAAGTATTCAATATAATTATGGTCCTTTTTGAAAGTTACAACGAATATTGTAACAGGTCCTTTGCAGGGTAGGCAGATATTCGTACACATTTCGAGTGCTTCTTTTACATTCATCGTTCTCTTATTTCTATAATTAAATGTATTTAATCATTTATTTTAGGTATGTGAGGTATCTGCAAATATATATATATTTGTTTTTCTTAGTACAATAAAACTAAAACTAGACACCGTTCAATAACAGAGTCCAATTAAATTCTTTAATAGCATTGCAACTGTGATCAGATAATTTCCCTTGATTTATACGCACGAATAGTAAGTATGGCAGGAAACGAAACTTAGCTTTACTTTTATGACCGGTTGCTCTATCGCGGCAACATTACCCAACTATACAATAAAAGTGAAATCGGGAAATAAGTTTTCTTAAGAGATTTTACTGCTGCCTTTCTTCAAATTGGAAAAGCAGACACGGCTCGAACGTACTACGGAACTTGACTAATAAAAACTTCCATTGTTACCTGATACTATCAGCTAAGGATCACATTCATTGGAGTCGAATGATCCTGTTTCCAAGGGAAATCACTCCAAACTTCTCGGGGGTAAATAGCGTTCATCTATCGTAAAGGTACTTATGCAATAACCATGATTATATCTGTGATTAATTATACAACTTTTTGAAGTCTATTAAACCTTTCTTTTATACTTGGAGTTAATAAGAAATACGGCACGAAGCGACTGAGACTGTTTAATCTTATCAATTTCGTGAACGTTAATAACTTTCAAAATTAATTTTCAGATAAGATTCGTCTGAAACGAAATGACATTTTACGTTACACGAGTATAACTTTGTTAGCAGATAGAGTTTTCATCTGTGAGAGTTCAACTGAATGTTCTTACTAAGATAAATTTATAATTGCAGTGGTTACTTTCAATAAGTCGACTACAGAGGAGTGGCATTCCACCAGCGTCTGGGCACGCTTGGATAATTGAAGCGAGAATTCCTTCCAGCCACGGTTGGCTCTTAGGTACAAAATATTCCCGTGAAAATCTAATTAAAACGTTCATCCGCAAGATTACGCTGAGCGCGGAAACTTTGCAGCTTCCCCGCTTCTTGGCGGATAATGGCCGGACGAATTCTTCGGATGTCTCCGTCGGCAAACGTTTTCTTACCCGTTTCAAATGAAACGCTGACGCGCGACTGTTATACGATGTTATAGTGAGACGCTTTTAAAACGTGGATTCCTATCCAGTTTTTTTTCTTACCATTAGGACGACGGAATTCTTTCTTCATTTTACTTCTTATTTTACAATGAAATCTTAGGAAATGTGTTTATTCGGATTTGATTCTGCACTTAATTCTAATGAACTATCCAAAAATCATACTCTTAATTTTTCGAGTCACATTTTATTGTTAAAATGTGAACACGTCAGTGTAAAACTGTCGCTTCGTGTAATCACCATGGGGTTCTTGAGAACACGTACAAACAATACTTTACTATGAGTATTAAAATGAAACAATATATCGGCATTACTAAGAGTTCGCTACATAAAGCGCGCCCCGAGAATAAATGGATTACTTATGTCCACAGCGCGCCATCTAGCGGGGGGTGCGCGAAACTGTATGAGTTATTGTTATTGCATGGATTTCCCCGCTTCCGGTGGTGTTTTCACTTACACCCCTCTTGTAAGGAAACTCGTAAAAATCTGGCCGAAATATCATACCTATTAAATTGAATGGTACAATTTACAAACACGATAACATTGGATCCGCACCTACCCCTGATTCCCCATTTGTATCGGCGTCTAATAAAAACATAAAACAACCAGAATATTGTCAAAGTGCTTTTTAATTTACTACAATTTATTTCTTCTTTTTGTTTGAATATCGAGACAGGAAATTGTACGTATTTATTCAAATGCCAACCGGAAAGGTGACAGGTCGATGTCAATAGATTATAGGCTTTGCAACTTTAACTATAAAGGAGATTATACACCTGTAGTTTAATAGGTACATTTATCGATAATAGTATTCATGTTACACTAACTATATAGAAAGTTATTTCCTCAATATTATTATATCAGTTATAAAATTAATTTGACAAACATTTGCAACGAGCACTGTTAATATACATAACTAATATAATCCTCCAAAGACAAGAATGTATTAAAAATAGGCAGGCTTATTGTTGTTCTTATTTAGGACAAATATATAATACGAGCGGGGCGCAGTGGAACGCCAGCGGTCTTATTAACGGTGGCCGTAAACTGAGCGAAGCTTCGTTAGCGGGAGTCAGCCGGACACATATTTCACGTTGAGGAACACCCGCGTCGCGCTGCCCTCGATGGCTCAGAATAGGATCAGTGGCTCATTTATAAAAGACTCTGATTGGCTCATTTGGAATACAAAGTGTGAGTACTCAATAAATTTCAGTTTAATCCCCGTGTGATGAGAACAGAATTTAATTTCTTTTAATCAACGGTTTAGATAAATGCGCGTATATCAAAGTCTGAGAACGACTGTATATTTCGTGACTACAGCCTTTAAATAT
The DNA here is from genome assembly GCA_018248815.1 of Croniades pieria auraria. Lineage (NCBI taxonomy): Eukaryota > Metazoa > Arthropoda > Insecta > Lepidoptera > Hesperiidae > Croniades > Croniades pieria. The sequence goes on from DWJK01001540.1 coordinate 8,328, forward strand.
ATCATTAATGAATTTGTTATAATAGAATGTTATTTTATAAAACTTTTTTCACCTCTACACAAGTTGTATTGGAAGACGTTGCTTTTTATTTTACTAAAACAACGACACGGGGAAAATTGCGAAACCCGTTCTTCATGAATATATACTTAACAAGTGACATAGTTTATGTACAACATAACTTGTAAGAACATGTTATTCAAATAGATAACTCCGCAAGATCACCGAGTGTTTGCGGAATGTGATTTGTTACTCGTATATAGGTCACTGACTATGGGTGGGTTCCTCGAAGACAGGTCTACTCAGCGGCAATATAATACCTATATGAAATGTTAAATGATTTTATAATGTCACGGATACATTGTTATTTATAATAACAAGGAAATAGCTCAGTTAACATTTTCTATCTGTAAATGAACATCAGTTAATATCAATGCTTTAATGTAAGTATTGACTCTTAAAGATGTATGAATTTACATTTTTTTCTAGGTACAGCGGTTTCAAACAAGTGTATACCACAACTGTTGTTCTATTTTCATTTTCAGTGAATGTTAAAAATTAACTTGTTTTTGTCATTGATAAATTTTAACGAAACCTGTCATTTTTATCATTAATAATTTAATTCACTGACGTTTTCACATCAATGATGTTCATTGTATAATGTTATTTAATACATATATGTATTTGAGAATATATTTAGTAGAGAATTTTGCTTTGATTAATTTCACACCAGGCACATACTGTAAACATGCACTAAGAGTTGTCTGGCAGAAAATACTATTAGATTTAATCTAATTTGCCGAACATACCCGCGTTTTTATTAAGATCCCACTGTACCGTCTTTAAATAAATACAAAAAATTTAATGAAACAAACAAGTATTCTTAGATACCATTAATCGAAACAGTACCCACCAACCTCCTTACGCATACTTAATTAATTAATGTATGCGCCTCATCAAGCGGAGCTGTACGAACACCTACATTAACACTTATTCGAAGTGGATAGGCTTAGATTGACTTATTTACGATCATTGGTGCTGCCGTAAGAATAATATCAAGTAAAGAGAATTAAAATATATTAACGGGTAGATATATACACATAAATAGATATTGCGTTGTGCATTATATTGAGATATTATTTATTGGTACAATGATTCTTTGAACTACGAAAATTTATGTTTTTTTAAAACGCGCGGCAAACAGGCAGACGTTCCACCAGACAGTAGGTAGTTATCGTCGAGTAGAAATCTGCTAGATACCAATATCCTAAGGAAATACTAATGTCCTGTCTATCTCGTTAAAATCCTATGTATTTAGCTTTCCTTAAGTTTTATTAACATGGTCATAGGTGAATGACTAACTTTATATATTACAAATATGAAAAAACAACCGGACGGATTTAAACATTTTTATTACTTTTTGTATTATTTACAATGCTTTGGACATTATTTGTCAGACTAATTTTTTAAATCCTGAACTGCCCGATCCTTGCGCAGCCAAATATAATTCAAATAATTACGAAATTATTAGTCAAAGCAAAAATGTTAATGTTTTATTAAAAAACTGACATTTGAATACGTTAATTTATTTTTGTTAAGTATACCATAAATTTCAACAAAAATACTAGATATGTTTATAATAAGGAGAAAACGAAATTTAATTAACATAATTATACCTAAAATAAAAGTATACTTATTGCAGTATGCAGAAAAACCATGTAAATGCGAAAGACAGTACGTCTGTCTAAAGAGTTTTGGAAATTACTAAACAATGTTATATTTTCGTACAGAGATAGATTTTTAACGTACATAACTATAATTACGGAGAAGGAAACAACATGTTTATTATAGGACATTTTTCAACCGAACCCCTAAGGTAATGAAAGAAGGAAATTATTCGCGCAAGAATAAAATGCCGGGTAACAACTAGCTATGTATTCGTTAAAACTTTTTGTACGATAACTTTAATTAAGCATCTTTACCTACATCATACCAATTCCGTGGTGTGTTTCAAAACAGATATTAAATGCAACCGGCGACCACACAAGAAGGTCCGTGTCATTTAAAAACCGGTTGTTTAAACCGTATAATTTAATATATATGACGGTTAAATTTTGAATCTTTAATATTGTTAATATTAGGTCATGTATAAAAAGGCACTATAAAATTTTTCAAAAGATAATACCACCTCAAACTAAGGTTTAATTGGGCATTTTCTCTGTATATATTAATATAAAAAGCAGAGATGATAATTAAAAGGCTTTGGTATAATGCATCTACACTCAGTATCGTCTATACGGTCATACACTTGGTGTCGTAAATTATGCAATATGCGTACATAGCCACTTAAATTACGCGTATGCAACATGAATAATGTTCAACACACTTCTTTATTATGTTTTTGATTTATGTGTCCATTTAATAAGTTAATATTTTACCGCAAATGAAGAATTACGTTGTGGTTGGAAGCTAAGAGCTGAAGATCGAGCTCAGTTGCATTCTCTTGGAAACGTCTATTTCTAACTGTGGTCGAGAACAAAATGATGATTTTGAAGGAAATAACACGTGTACTGTGTTCTCTAGAAAATATATTAAACAAATCAGTATAAAAAATCATATAACATACCCGTTAAGTAAATGTGATGAGCGTTTGATCAATAAATTTAAATTCCATATATATTCATGTATATACAAATTTTATATTACATAATTATTATAGACATATGTTTGGCTAGGAATAACTATACGTAATAATATATACATTTACGTATATTTTTATACATAAGTTTAAATACAGACTCGTTCGCAGACCTTCACCACTCATGCTACCAAAACTACTCGAGATATTTTTTTAAGCACGAATCCAGAGAAAACAGTATCCCATACAGTTTTCCACCGCCGTCGCCATCTGGTTCCCGATGCCGTAAAGCATTTGGCGCGCCGCCAGCTGCCGGCGTCGCAGCGCATCCGCGACTTGTTTACATCCACGCACATTTTTACAAATAAAACAAAGACGCTATAAATACTGTACATTATGAATCACAAACGCACTACTTTCACGACTAAAATCTAAAACTACACTGGCCACCAACAAACGGAGTACCGCGCTTTCTCTTTGCCGGCGAAAAAAACTCATTTGAATTTTCACACAAAATTGGGTCAACGCGTTCTTAGAAATTTACGCAATTTTACAGTGCTGCATTGTTTTTTTATGGGCTCTAAATATAAATTATTTAAGACAGATAAACAAATAGGTAGATATGTCGTATGTTATGTAACCAAAACAGATTCTATAGTTGGTTGACATAAAGGTGGGTATACACAACATGGATGTTTACTTTAAAGAATTGGTGTCAGAATTATCTTAACTTTTAAACTTTAGCAGTCTAGTATTCGAATTATGTACAAGATGCAAAGGTGAACACACTTTTCACAAGGAAATCAGAAAAAAAAAATCTGTAGGTACCTCTACGTACCTACCTAATTAAGTGGACTACCTACCTAACACAAGTTACTATTTAAAAAAAACTATTTTTAATACTAAATTTAGAAATGTACGCTACCTGTACGACCAAAATAAAGAACATATAACATATATAGAGTTATGATCCACTAATGTTACCAAAATAATATAATTTTCAAATAATATAAATTAATCGTCCCAACAGTCTAGTTATTTCTAAATGAAAAACCGCGACATCTATACGACATTCTTTGAACTACCAGAAGCTTTAGAGGAATGGGAAAGCTTTTCGGTACCCGACAAGATCAAAAATATTTAGATGCATTAGATAATTATATTAAATAATGTGTATGATTAAACAAGTATTACAACTATGATTTACCAAACATATAACAATGAAAGAATACATTTTGCAAATAGCTTTTACAACAAAACTTAAATTCTCTTCCAATATGATTACATATAAGCTTAAATTTTAAATTGGCAACAAATTTCAAAAAATAAAGTGATTGAACAGGGTGTTCCAGTGCGAATATTATTCCGCAGATGTAGAACGATATATTGAAATTTACGCCATCTCTGATCAATTTAATGAACTACAACGTTGTAAAAATAGTCCAGTAGAGGAAGTCGTTGTCAACCTTTTATAATAAATGTTCCTCAATATCAAAAACAACCTAATACTAAAATTAATATGAACATTACACTCTCACATTTCAAAAGTTACGTTTATACCTTCCGCCATAGTATATTGTCATATACCGTGTTACAACCCTTGTTTCTTCTACAAATATCAAGTTAGAAAAAGCAATAATACCTACCTACATTGTCTGACCCAGGATGTCCTGATCAGCTTGCAATCACATGACCAGCGAGGTCCTCAATTGTATTGATATATATCGGTCACAAATATGGACTACGTGCTAGTATGGAGAATTTTCAGTTAGAAACATGCAACAACACTTTGACAGAACGTGGGAATTTAACCCAGGTTCTCATGACCAAAGCGGCAGTCCATTATTGATATGCTTGACTAATTAAGGAAATTCAATAAATGTTATACAAGAGTGTACATACCTATGATAATTCTAACATCAAGTTTCGGTAACTGAAAATGCATTTTTTGTAATAATAGAGCTCAGAATTTCACTCTGCTAAACACAGTTTTTATAGCTCTTTTACTGTCATATTATACTTCAAAGTAAATTGCAATTCAGTGAATATTTTAATAACAATTTTGTAGTTATTTTACCTCTAAATATTTTTAATACTATTAATTAATCAATAGTCAAAGTTAAAAACATATATTTACACTTTTAAAAAATAATGGTATAAATGCAAACCAAATGTTTAAAACAACTGTTTCTGCCGCTCTCCCGATATATCGTATATCGTATGATGTAACACACACAAGAATACTTATGAATGTGTGCTTAAGCTTTAAGCTACTGCCATACTCACTCTACAAGCGGCGCCGCCATGATTGTATATTCGCTATCTCTCTTACTCTAATTGAAAATGCTCTACGTTATGTGAGAGGCAAATTGTAACTCCGTCCCTTTCGTACATACGATGTAGAAGAGTTTAGTACTATCTAATATGAGATTGGATTTCTTTAATCTTAGAAGGGGAGTGAAAAATTTAAAAGTAGAATGGCGGAGGTCACATCTTGTTATTTGATGCACGACTTAGGTCAGCATTTGAGCGGACATATTGCAATATTTTTATGATGGCGGTACTCAATAGAAATTTTACTTGAGCAGAACACACTTATGAAAACATGTCACATCAAGAGTCGGAAGTAAAAATAAATGTAGAGATCACTTCTGCTGATGATTTTTACAAATACTTAATATTAATATTACGTGTATTTATCACCAACCTTATAAGCTGTAAGACGTTACAGCTTTTAAAGCGTATTTCTTCCTACACCATGTTGAAGAGATCTGGAACAAAAATAAAAAATATTAACTCTAGTAAAATTGCAAATTTAAATTTTATTTATGGAAACAATTAAAAGAAAACATACTACGTTTTGTGCATAACATTTATACCTAAAGTCATAAGCGATGTAGAGTCTGACTTTAAAATGTAAAGTGATGATTGTTTGTAAATGTTAACAATATATTTTATAATAATATACTACAATATTTTTAACTTACTCCATTCGATCTCAGATAATACAATGTTTATATCAACTAAATTATGTTAATCGTATTTTATCTCCTTCCGTTGAAACTTACTTAAAACGTTCTAGCTAGAACTCTACCAATGCCGTAAAGCGGCTTAAGCTCTTCCTAATTTCAAAACATAAAATTAAATTGCATAAGTCTCTTAAATTATACTCTGCCTATATTAGGTATTACATTAAACCTATTTGAGTATGAACTTAAGGCTTTTATATTGTTAAATTCAGGTTTATGTCAGAGTAGTTGTGGAGAGCGCAAGAGCTTTGATTATTAACAGCGTCTTTGGGAGTATATTTATCTATTCTACAGTCTACTTATCTATATAATCTTGTCTAAATGCAGGTTTTACTCGTAACAGCCGGAAGTCAAGCGGCTGTAAGTTACGATAAGCTAATGGCAGATAATTTACTTCAGTACTCCAAAATGGCTTTGGCTTCTGCTTCAGTGAAACCTTCAAAGTGTTACAAATTGTTTAAAAATTAAAATGTTGAAAAAATTTTTGAAAAGGAAAAAATCTATAGAAGTTTATATATAATTACATTTATCACAATCATAATTTAATAGCTTTGAGAGAATTATGAAATCATACTTTTAATGGTTTTAATTATAATAAAGAAATATATTTTAATTACTGAAATATGGGATAGGGCTTAGAAATAAAATGATAAAAATATAATAGCTGAGAAAGAATCACGAAAGTTATTATTAGATTTCTGTTTACATTTTGTAAATAACAAATCTTTTTGAATAGGAAAGTATAATCTACTAAACGAATAATAAGGACTAAGTTTATTACAGGCATTTTTATATACTGTATTTGTAAAACCTAAACAGATTAAACGGACACTAGCGCAATTAATAAAAACTCAAACTATTTACCTACCTTTCTGCCTATACCTGTCTACCTCAAAAATTTATGGGGTCAGGAAGATTGTATCGATTTAAACCGGAAGCCTCCTTTTAATTGCCTCTTACTACAGACAGGAGATATCGTAGCTCGCATTCTGGTCTCGAGCTACAGGCACAATTGCAAGATACCTACCATTATTATTAGTTATAAAATAAAGGCTACATCACAATACAGCTAAGCAATTTAACGCAACATTTTAACAAACTATAATTTAAATAAATCAGCCTGTAAGTTAAAATATAATAGAGTAGAAGTATAGATGAATATAAATAATAAAAACACATTTAGAGAGCACGCGTCAGTAAAGAACAGCGAACGATAAGGCACCGTGTGGCCGAGCGACCGGCGCGCTCGCAAGACGCAATGATTGATACTCAATAAACTGAATTTATTACCAGACCGCCATAAAACCGCCCCTGAATGACTAATCATCTATTAATCGCAATTTAATGCATCAACACTGTCAAATAATACTTGAAAGAACAAGTGATAAAAGTTTATTGCGCAATCGTAACTGGACGCGTAGACGCAGTTACGCTCTGCTTGTCCGCTGCTCTACGCCCGTAGGTCTGCGCTGCTCTGGCCATCATTTGTGTTGATAGTGCAATTTAATTGCATTTACGATTTTCACTTTGTCCGATTTATATATAGGTAGACAGTATATAGGTCCATTAAACAATTTTTTTTTTGTATAACACTCCGATGTAAGCCACCGGCGAGACACTTATCTTTGACTGACACAGATTACCTTATAGATGTAAAAAACGGGTAAGTATAATTGGTTTTAAGTTCAAAGAAGGCCGGGCAGGCTTTAATAAAGATTCATTAAACACACGGAAGGAGCCGCGAGCCAACAATACCTCATAACCTACCGCAAAAGTTTGACGTTACAAGTGAGCCGATTGTTCCATTGTTTATCGAATAAAGTTTATAGTACCTACTGCTTAGCGTTTACGAGAGCTCTATGGGCATTGACCTTTAAACGGCTTGATAACATGTATTATATGGCCAATTAACAATACGCATGTATAAATATTTACATACTTGGACATATACCTAAGTATATAATACGGATTGGTGAAGTTTCAAGCGCTTAATAGCTTGCCGTGGTTCCAATACAGGTTTATTTTATATACAAACTTTACATATCTGCCTAGACCTGTTTAGAAAAATAGAGCTATACCTAATATACATTAGTAAAAGATTAGGTAATTTTTTGTAATTAAATAACACCTAATAAAAATGTGTACTTAGTCTGGCCATAAATACTGTTACACGTGAAAATAAACAAAATAATACTTTTGAATTTGGAATCTGTCATTTACGAGTATATACGATTATTCATTACGTTTTCTTATTTTCTCGCCAATATATTGTAAAATTATTTGTGATATTAAAATGGAGTGGGGTGATAAAGAGAACCGAATCGCTGTGATTGCATTACATAAACTAGGTACGAAGCCAAATACATTTTTTTAAATCCTCCATACGCTTGGTATTAGTGAAATGTTTGTGTACCGGGCTATCGATAGGTACAATGAAACCTACTCCGTTTGTGACAGAAAAAGATCTGGCCGTCCACGTAGTGTTCGTACGAAAAAGGCGAACAAAGCAGTAAGCAAAAGATTTTATCTCGGGAGATGAAGATAGCACCTAGAACCATGTACTTAGGACTTGCAGCCTATAAGAGACACACTGGTCATTTCTTAACTGATAATTTAAAAAAGAATAGGGTGGTAAACTCAAAACGTCTACTTAAGCGGTACGCAAAAGGTGGTCACAGAAAAATTTTGTTCACGGATGAGAAAATGTT
>DWJK01001541.1:0-16693 GCA_018248815.1 Croniades pieria auraria
ACCAGCTAACTGTAATTATGGTTAAATAAGTGCAAGTGATTTTACTGAGAAAGTATTTGCTCAGTGAAATGTTGAAGTTCTTTATAAGGCAAAGTATAATTTGATGCAAGATAATATATTTTACGAACATTTGCGCCCGTTGGTAGTTGCAGAACGGATTGGTAAAAGTCAAAATAATGCCATGTACGCTCCAGATCATCCAAGAAGGAAAGAAACCAAGGATGTCATGTACCGCAGTAACTCCAGTCTTGACTTAATATACGCGGAACACGCATCCAGCAACGGGTTGCGCCGGGAATATGGCAGCCACGGGTCAATCGACGTGATCGGCGGAGCGACTGAACGTCTACCTGCAATGGTCCACAACTACGGTGGCGTCTCCGAAAAGCCCTCGGGGCTCGCTCGCCCCGCCGAGCGTCTGCCTGACGTCCTGGCCAGGGATCATGCAGACGGACCGACGCCACGAGCTAGCATTAGTCCCAAACCACGTCTCAAACTAAATAAGCTATGGGGAGGTGCAGGACCCGTCGTAGCCCGACAAACAATCGAGGACAGCCCCATCTCATCAATCCCGGATGGAAATAAAAGAAAACAGTTTGCACATTATGATTGTCAATCTCTTATGGCTAACTTGAGTTATACAGCTGAAATCCGTGGCGCGCTACTCAGCAGGCGCAGGAATACAACAACAGGAGCATCTGCAGCATCTCTTCTGGCCACTCGAGGCTTGCCACCAGGAGAAGAAGCAATACCAGACACTGGGGACGGCCGCTCGAATGAACTACTAGAAAGCTGTCCCTTCTTTAGAAATGAACTAGGAGGTAGGGAAATGAATAATGTCCTTAATATTTTGCTATACTTCTCATAATCATAATAAGCCATTAAGCTTTCTATGGGTGGATATGGGTCTACCTCCAAGATGAGAAGAATTAACCCCATATTTCTATCATTTCTATTGCTTGTATATTTTAAAATTCATTGGTGTAGATTTAAATGATTATAATATTCTTACAATTATATATTATAACCTCTTAAAATTATTTAAGGTTTTTAATAGTTATAATTAATGATGTTCAAAGGAATTGGCCCTCATACTTATAACAAATCTATCATTGTGGTTTGATTGTTATGCTTTGTAGCACAAAATGATTGATACACATAATGTAGTAAAACAGTTATGAGTACAGTTTTTACAATAATGTCACACATAATGTCATATATGGGAATAGGGTGACATACTTAGAACCATTTTACGATTCTCATTGTGTTGTGTAGAGTTGTCTTTGATTGTATTACTGAAAATATTACAGAAAAAGACCTTCTCACATTACTCTTTGGTAAATTGCAATATATATATATTTTTTAATGAAATTATTGACAATGTGCTGTGTATTAACTATTTCCATAGAATACTTTCCTTTTAATTTCATTGTTGCCGGTAAAGACATGAATATAGTAATTATGAAGAGTTTTAACATAGTCAGTCATGCGTTCACTATGCATGGTCACAACTGCTCATTAATAAGAATTGCCAATGTCAATAACATGCACAATTATAGAATACTTATAAATTCTCTTGTTAACTAGCAGTAAAATTATTGTATACATTTATGGAGTTGGAATTTTGCGAAGGTATCTCTTATACAACTCTCATGTTAAAAAAACCTTACTTAGAAACAAAATGCAGTAGGAATGGCAAATAATTTACTGTCCCATTAATTGTCCTTTTTGTTTTATTGTAATGTTTGTAATTGATTGACATTACATAACATAAATAATTTGAGATATCGCTATTGAACATGTTATCTGAATTGTAATACAGTCATATTTACTGAACACCGTGCAATGTTGCATTAATTTACATAAATGCACAAAGAGAGGCTTTTTCTAAATGACCATCCATGTGTGAGATTGTCTTTATAAAATTCCTAATCAATGAGTCACACAACCGGTTTTATAGCTCTGTTCACTCATACTTAATAGTTTCTTGGTGGAGGCATACTTAGCTCACATATTTAAAAATAAAGGTAATTTTTGTATTCTCTTAAGGGAAACACTTACATTTGATTTTATAGCAATACTGAACTAGAAATACCAAAGAATTATATTGTGTATACAATTTTATAATGAATTAACTTCATAGAATCATCATTAAAAATAGAAGTACACATATCATTTTGTACAATGCAAATTCTGATACAATAATTAAACTGTGGATAATGTACACATGTAAAATTGGTCACACTTTCCTTAATCTAGTGCAGGCAGATTGGAATATTTATAATTAGATGTGTGTTTCATGCCAAGGTTAGCATAAGCCCAGGTATGTGGCTAATAATAATTTGTATTTATAATGGGATTTTTACCTACAATTGCCTGTATGTATGTTTAATATATGAAATTAATTAAATTCCACTATTTGCGTGCAGGTGAGGAGGAGCGCTGCGTATCACTGTGTTCGCGAACCGCACGAGGTGCTATCCCGGGGCAGTCTGGAGGATGGCATCGTCCACGTGCAGCTTATGGATTTTCGGTGTTGGAGTTTCCACCGGGACAATCCCATTGGCGTCTTGGCTGCCCTTTCGCAAAGTCCCTCACACCGCTGCCTGTGGAAAGTCAGGATTCTGGAGCATTATACTACAGGAATTATTTTTATACACAACGTGAGTTTCGTACTATTATCGTAATTATGTCTCTTCTAGACCCCACCCTCATGAATAAAAACAGAATTGTTTTCGCGAAGTAACAGAAAACATGCCAAATTTATGTGATTTGCATGTTTAGACAGTAATAGCATTACAAATACACATTTTTAATGTACACTGAAGTAATTGGATGATTATGAATGAATTTGGTTAAAATTCCTTTTATGTTCTAAAACATGATTCCAGCTCATCAGAACTGGTTCGGCATGGATGAGAATCTAGGTCCCGTCGCCATTTCCATCAAGAAAGAGCGCGTTGAACTACGGAGAGGCGGCTGCGATGCGTCCACCCCTTCTTCGCAGCTCGCTTGGCAGTATCGACTGATAATTCGTACATCTGAGCTACTTACCCTGAGGGGTTCGGTGCTCGAAGATGCTCTCCCAATGGCAAAACCCAGCAACAACAGTGCAACTTACAACACTAAAGAAGTGCTAGAATATGTAGCGCCTGAACTGCAACTAAGTTGTTTGAGGTATTTGAAAAAGTAGTTATTTTGAAGTCTGAAGTAATAAGAAGTAAAGTGATTAATAAGTTCTCATGTTTTATCCTTTTAGACTTGGAATTTCTAGTAATGCTGCAGAAGAACAACTACTGAGGCTCGACGAACAGTGTGTAACTAGACACTACAAAGTGGGTGTTATGTATTGCAAAAGTGGCCAATCCACTGAAGAAGAAATGTACAATAACCAAGAGGCGGGCCCAGCCTTTGTAGAGTTCCTACAAATGCTGGGGCAGACTGTTAGATTAAAAGACTTTGATAAGTACAAGGCAGGACTCGACAATAGAACTGATTCTACAGGACTTTACTCTGTTTACACAACTTATCAGGGTTGCGAGATAATGTTTCATGTGTCGACTATGCTTCCTTATACGCCGAACAATAGACAGCAGTTGTTGAGGAAACGACATATTGGCAATGATATTGTAACAATTGTCTTCCAAGAGCCTGGTGCTGCACCCTTCACACCACGCAACATCCGATCTCAATTCCAACATGTGTTTGTGGTGGTGAAGGTGATAGATCCCTGCACAGATAATACTCACTATAGTATAGCAGTAAGCCGTGCAAAAGAAGTACCTTTATTTGGTCCTCCTATAAAAGATAGTGCAGTTTACCCTAAGGGTGAAGTTTTCACTGATTTACTCTTAAGTAAGGTGAGTAATGTATCAACAATACATATATTTGTGCAACAATTCATAATTAAATGTCAGCTAAATTGAGGCTCTACAAACTCCTTTTGAGGTTTGCTTGTAAAAGCATCACTGCTTCATAATATTTAATTCTATTTTGAAGCAACAATCAACTAGAATTCTATTACTGATTCGAAAAACAACTTAAATTCTAATACTAAATGAATAATAAGAGCAATTATCTATGGATTACAACTTACATCATAAAAATATTTAATTCTATTTTGAAGCAACAATCAACTAGAATTCTATTACTGATTCGAAAAACAACTTAAATTTTAATACTAAATGGATAATAAGAGCAATTATCTATGGATTACAACTCACATCATAAGGTGACTTTATACTCATTGGATGTGCGGTATACATATTCATGTACCATTTTTGTGCAGGTAATAAATGGTGAAAATGCAGCAATTCAGTCACCAAAGTTTAGTACAATGGCAACAAGAACTCGACAAGAGTATCTCAAAGATTTAGCTAAAAATTATGTGACAGCCACCACAGTAGAAACAGGACAGAAATTTTGTAAGTATTGCAATCCAAATATTTGTAACAAGCAAAATAGTCTTCATACATTGTAAAAATGGTGATTCTCCCAATCTAACACTACTGGATAATATTATACCATACTTTCCACAATTCAGAGGGTTTTTCGTAATACCGTAGTATATTTATTAGTTACAATGAAATCTTTTGTACTGTTTAGTTTTTTTTTAATTGTGTAAAATGTTTCCAGCAATATTTTCATCATTGTTGATGAAAAGCAGCAACAATTCCAACAATAATGCACTAGCGCCGCGGCTGGATAATTGCACCACCGATGTGTTGGTAGGCGGGGCGCTGTGCTTTCATGTAAGTCTTATATAATTCAATATTTGATTAACTGTACAATAAATACTGGAATAGACAAATTAATTACTTTACTTTCGTGACCAAGAGAAACCAAAATTGTAGAATTAACATACCCCATCTTCTTGAATACTCAAAGGTAATATTTCAGCTATTGAATATTTTCTTCAATGCACTAAAGGTATAATAATAAGCATAGCCTTAACCTGAACTTCATAAATGAACTAACAGTACATTAATGGGTAACATTTGAATTATTTTACAAGCATTTCAGTTTTGTTTTTTGTTATTAACTTAATAAAAGTCAAATTTATAAATATTATAATTTTTCAGGTTCAAATTCAAGATGAAGGTGCGGGTGGAATACTATTGGACTGTTTGATGGGGGTTTCCGCAGACACCATTGTGGTTGTTGAAGACACGACACGGCAAATAGTCCTGGTTTTGCCCACAAACACTTTGCTTGGTGAGTAGTTAAAAAGAATGCAGCATATATTACACAAAAAATATTTATTTTATGCTATATGTCTAAACCGTAGGATTATGTTTTGGGATATTATTATTTCACCCTTTAATAAATCATATACATTTCAAATTTAATCAAATCAAATGTAAAACTTGTGTTAATGATTTACTTCTTATACAACTAATAAACATTGTTTCATGGAATACTTTGCAACATTTTTTTAATGAACCCATAGCATTACCAGGCAACAGTGCAGTTTCAAGTTTCAAATTTAGGTGCAAATTATTTTAAAGTTAGATATAAGTAAATAATACAAGAAATAGATCTTTAAAGGATAATCTTCAAGTAAATGAACATTCTGACATAAAATGTAGAAGATGACTGACACAGCTGTCCAATGGACAGTGAACCTGATTGCTCAACAGAAGGTCGCGTGTTCGGTTTCCAAAAATTGAGCGACTAGCTTCTATAGGAGCGCGTGACACGTTTCAGGCTGGGTAGTGAGCGGAGAGTGGACGCGGGTGTACTACCACCGCGGGGAGAGCGTGCGGCTGCGGGGTGCGAGCGGCGCGGCGGGCGGCGCGGGCGCGCTGCTGCGGCGCCTGGCCAGCGTGGCGCCGCCGCACGCGCACGCGCTCTCCGAGATCACGCTCGAGCGCGGCGCCGCCTCGCAGCTCGGTCGGTTCTCCGTCTCGACACACTGCTGCTAACACGTACCCGTTAATATTAACGACGGCGCTCGCACGGATGTGCGGGTCCTCACTCGCTCACAAATTCAGATGATTAAAACTTATCTTGAAACTTATTCATTTCCTTTAGATTAAAATTTTCCAAACGCGTGGAACCGATCGGTGACGTATACTTAAAATTAAAATTACTTAAATTCTTTACTGTGCTAAATCGCGCGAGTGACACGGAGGCGGTGCGACGGCGCAGGGTTCCACGTGCAGGCGGACGGGCTGGTGATGGCGGTGGAAGGCGGCGGCGCAGCGGCGCGCGCGGGCATCAAACGCGGCGCGCGCCTGCTGGAGGTGTGCCGCGCCGCCGTGTGCGCGCTGCCGCACGACCACCTCGTCGACCTGCTCAAGACCTCCGACCCCGTCACGGTCAGTGCACTACACCATACCGTTCTAGTACAGGATTTTATATTTCGACCCGGTCGACTCACACCTCCTACTTCATCGCAGCGAAGGAAAAAGGCGCACAGTGGTCGCGGAGAATGTAAGATTTTTAGTTTAACGTCTACTCGTACACTGAAACAATAAATTTCGCCACGTCGACTTCACAAAACCGTCACCACCACACCTTATTAGTAGGGAGTGAGCGAGATGTAAGAAAATTCACATCGTCCAAGTTTCCGTGATATATTTTTTCGGTGTGCTAGGGCACGCAAATGAATAAGTAAAGTAACGTGTCGCTCGGCGGGCGCGCAGGTGACGGTGACGTTCGCGCTGAGCGCGCGCTGCGCGTGCGGCGGCGACGGCGCGCCCGACGCGCAGCAGCCGCGCCGCCGCGCCTCGCCGCCGCGCTCCGACAGCTCCGGCTACGGCACCGGTACTTATCGACTCCCATGTTGCCCCTCGCCCCACCCTGCCACCACATATTAACCCCACCCCCGGCACGTAAGACTTCTCCGCTCGGATAAGCCCTACCTGCCTTCTTCGTCCTCACTTCCTGAGTGTACACGTGCACCCATAATCTCAATATCACCAGATGGTGGGCGGGTTGTAGCGCAGAATATAGCACGTTTGTCTAGAAAGATTAAATAAAAAGGTGCCTAGATATGTTTGGCGTATATAAAACTATTTTTGTAGTCGCGCATGCGCACGCTCCATTCTAGAAACAAAAAGTCGTTGCTTGTTTTATTTTTTATAATCGTTTTGTGCCGCTCCCGTAAAGACGCGTTGTTGTTCTTTACGCCCACTTGTCGTTTACGCCCTTCGAGTCCAGAGTCGACGTGTGCCACTCTAGGTACTAAACGTACTTGCTTGTCGCAGGCGGCTCGGGGCGCAGCGCGCGCCGCTCTCCACAGTCGTCGCCGGGCGGGGAGGCGCGCGGCGAGGGGCGGGGCGAGGCGCGCGGCGATGGGCGGGGCGAGGCGCTGCGCCGACGCTCGCGCCACCGCGCCTCCGCCAACACCTCCTCACTCACCGTAATGCACCTTATTGTAGTCTACTATCATAGTCTTCAACTCTATCCGTTCTAATTCATGAAACGAGCTCCTGATTCCGTATTTAACCTTATATTGTAGTTATTTTTATTACTAAGTAGCCGTTTTATTCACGATGCTACCTGAGAGTAGCGGTCCAGTTGTACCTTAAACTCGTTACGCGAACAGCTGATTCTCGAAGCTAAGATGTGGATGAAGAAAGCAGCTACAATTTATATAATTGACCACACGCAGGAGGAACTCATGCGTCTGATGGACGCAGAGTTGGGAGACTGCGGTCGCTCCAGTACAGCATCTACTGCGGTGTCGACCAGCACAGTGAACACTGTGGCCACCGTGGGCCCGGCTGCCATCAGCAGCACCGCGCTCAACTCCCGAGCAGCACCGCTGCCGCTGCCGGACGCTTCCGCTCTCGACTGGGCCACGCTGGTGCACACCGCCACGCGAGCCATGTTACAGGTACAGTCAACTACATTCAAATACCCTTTAATTTTAACGTTGCCTCGAATTATCTTACAGAATGCAATTATCGATTAATATCCAATAGCCTCCCACCAGTCCACCAATCCAGTGGTTCAGAGAATGTTAATAATATAATAAAATTTCCATAACTTTATAGTAGCCGGCAAATATTAAAGGTTATAATAATAATCTACAAAGACTTCTTTGCTTCATGAAACATTACGAAAATGTTTTTTTTTAGATTTGTGAAGAACATCAATATCCATCCATAGACAACGCTGAACCATCATTGGATGCTCTGGCGAGTGAACCAATAAACGATACTTGGTCCGAAGTCCTAGTAAGTATCTCTGTCTTGTGATGAAAAGTATGATACGGTACTCATTTTCAATATTATCCACTTTCACTCCGCTGTTGGGCATACGTGTTCTTTCAGAATGGAATGGGTGAACCTACAATGTCACTAAGTAATACAAAACGGTTTAATAGTCTAATAATTCTTATAATTTTAATGTTAATGTTATTATATTATTGTTTTCATAATTGTAGGTACTTTTCTAGAAATAAATCGTCTTTGTAGTGAATTGTTTGGTTTATTTGTTCATTGCCTTGTTGGTTTAGTGGTTGTCAGCGCGATTACTGAACAAAAGGTTCTAGGGTCGATCCCGGGGATACGCAAAGTAATAATAAAATTTCTATTATGTTATTCCCAGTATTGGACACTGAATTTGTGCACACTGTACGGCAATAAGCTCACCCCTTATTCCACAGGGGAACGTATGACATAACTGATGCATCGTGGGTCGGTACTACACTCCCATTTCCTACATCTTCGGAGAAAATCCGGCTGCCGGTAGTCTTGCTGGAAATTATATGCATTACGTGCAACGTATTTGAAATTGTACGTTACGTGTTATACCATTAATCATTGGTGTGACAGACGAGCGAGCCCGGGAGCCCCGCGGCGGCGGCGGGCGGCGCGGCGGCCGCGTGCGGCTGCGGCCTGGCGGCGCGCGTGGCGGCGCTGGAGGCGGACGCGGCGTGCTCGCAGCGCCACCAGCACCAGCTGGAGGAGGAGGTGCGTACGGCGGCGGTGGCCTGTAGGCGACCGGTGGGGGGGTGAAGGCCAGTTTTTTATTTTCTAAAGCTTATTAACTCTGGCTGGCTAGAATTATTTTATATTTTACAATTTGCCATTTTATGCTATTCTGGTAAGTTTAAAAAGTACATACTTTATTACGTTTCTGGACCGCGAAAGCAGACATGCTACTCGCCAGTGGTCGATCCGCTCGCTTTAGATAACCTTTAAGCTTACCGAGGAATTTAACCGACTGCTACCTGATAGCAACGACTTTAAAATGTGGAATCTTTAATGGAAATTCAGTACGAGCAGGCACTCGTCCGACTGACGCCAGACGGACGCGTCCGGCGCTACTTAAATTTAAAACTCGCTTACCATCTGCAACAACGGCCAGGCCACACTCGGCTTGCTCCTAAAACAGCTTCTCGGGGACTAAATATCACCATTAAACAGCGTCCTGACATTTTTCATGAGTCGCCTGCAGATTTAATTACTTTATTATATACGTATATCAAGTTAAATGTCGAGTGATTTGCTCGACATTTAACTTGATAGGCTCCAGGACTAGCTCTAGGGGGGACTCCTCGAGTCCCCCCTGGAGCGTCGCTCGTAACGCTGAGCGTGCGGCGGCAGGTGCGGCGGCTGCGGCGCCACAACGCGCGGCTGCGCGAGGAGTCCACGCGCGCCGTGTGGCAGCTGCGCCACTTCACGCAGTGGCTCAAACGCACCGTCGACCGCCAGTGACGTGGCCCCTGATGACGTCGTGCACTAACTCCGTATAGACATGTTTATTATCGCTTGTGTACATTTCGACGGCTCCGCAACGTGTCCCGTTTTGATCATGTCTAGATACCATCCCCACCCTAGCGTCCCCTGTCGTGGGCGGCGGCGCCGATGTAAATGAACAGATGCCGCCACTGTCGTCCTGGACAGGGGGATCGCAGACAAGTATTTGGTGAAGAAAAGGGAGCATACGGCCTACGTATGTTTCCCTGCGTATGTTCTGAACACTATTCACACGACATCGACGAATGTGATATAAATATTTCAATAGACAATTATAACGAAGTCTCCATTAATAATATTGCATTATATTGTGGTCATGTGTAAGTGGAGAGTGGCGATTGCTGTCATAACTTTCATCCATACATTATAAAAGCAATTCATATATAAATGCCTTCAAGTGATCTTCAATTTAAATCTACCCTCGTCATCCATATGTACCCAGTGGCACTAATAAATAAACTGCTAACCACTTCTGTTGGTGAGTTTGTCTTTTGGATATTCAACAGCGAGCAATAAAATAGTCCCTATTAAAATAAAGGTCAATTGCTTAAATATTTTCGCTTATATATAGCATTAAATTTTTCATATTATCACCTAAATTAAAAAATCAACTGATTTTTCTAAGCGGACACTACTTTAGAGCTTTGAATTATTTTTATAACCTAAAAATTCACCTTGGATGAGGTCAATTTTGTATGAATTAGTTTGTTCTCAACATTGGATTATACATGTCTTGATATATAAGTTTTTTTTTACTTTACATATCTATATGAACTTATGAAAAGTTTGTGATGGCGCTGTTCGTTCGTGTTTTGTAATAGGTAATAAAATTTCGAGATTTGACTGTACGTATTGTGATTAACTAAAAATGACTGTGCTATTCTTCAACGCTTCTTCGAACGCTTTAAAACAATAATAATTGTCCATATTCAATTCTAACTGAGTAAGACTACCCCACAAGGTATTCGCCTACAATTAGACTATGTAGATTAAGCAATATATTATCGTGTTAAGTATATATACTCATATAATAATCATGAATTATTCAATTGAGGCAGCTTTTCAATATTATTTACCGTATCTAAGTTCACAAATGTTAATCTAATCAACTAAAAATTTTTCAATATTATAATATATATATAAGCTATGATAAAAAAAATCTCCATCATAAAAAAGACTATGTTATAAGAATGGATTGTTCGATTAGAAGTGCAGAGGAGTGTGATGTTTGCGGAGCTCGCCTCTGTGGCGAAATTGACGTTATTAGTGTAGTATATACTCTATGGAGTAGTAAATAAAGTTCTTATGAAAGTAGGTGTATTTAACAGAAGTTGTGGGTTCTGAGCTGTATCTTATGAATTTTGTGCCTTTTTCATGCTTCTAGAGAAGCGGTTTTCTTTGGCGTACTGTTACGTACGGTTGCGTACCGTGGCGTACCGGTACGTGCGCGAGCGGCGTACGTCCGCGTATTGCGGCCGTTGCGACGCGACCGTGTGCGTTGTATAGTCTAATAAAGTTGATGTTGGATTCGAGCAAGTTATTTGTGCTTTTTTATGTTATGTGGGTCGTGCAGCGTGTTAGCGCCAGACTTGCTTGTTGTACGTTAGTCTTAAGCCACACTTTTGTATATTATCATTGCGAACAATGTTTTAAATTATTTTATTATTATTGTAATAATTATTATTATTTACTAGGTATCCAAATATAAATGTATAGGGCAATGCTGTTGCAGATGAACGGAAAAGTGAAATATGTAACCGCCCACGTTTAGAATTTAAACAAGTATTTCCTCCCATACCCATAATCTATGTATGAAACTAAAATATTCATGTTTATAAATGTTTACAGGCGCTTGTACCCATTTGGCACTTCCTCGTCTGTGCTAATGACGTAGACTCTCAGTGCCTAGATGTAACCAACGTAAGGCTAGTTGTAATACAACTGTAAGGTGAACACCAATTTATATAAGAATCGTGCAGTTCTAACTTTCTACTTGGAAGTATACTTATTAATTATACATAACGACTCAATCGGTTTACATTATTCTGAAATGTTATAACCTGTTTATTTTTTCTCTTCATAAAATACGTACTGGCCGATTTTTTTAAACTGTGAGTTGTGTTATAAATAAAAAGTATACATCCACGGTAGTGTTGCTATCCGCTGTAGTGTTAGTATATTTATAGGTACGTAGTTTTAATAATTTAAATATAAACAGACTTGAAACCTGCCAAATATTATTACAATAAGATTTAAAAAAAACATTAGCACAAATTATTTTTGCCTGCATACTGCTGTCGCCATGTTTTACACCGTCGCGTAGGGTGTGGCTCAACTCTGTCAATTTGTATTATAATGTGTCCGGCGGTGTCGTAGGACATCGATCTAATCAAAACGCATGACTCGCAAATATTTCCGCAGCACGAGATCAACAGCAGACTGTCTGTTAGCTGTGTGAGATGTACAATTTAACATTTCTGTACATTTGAATCTCATTGTAAAGTATTTACTCTCGTAAACTGAAAGCTTTATTAGTGTAAGCGCCAATTTTTTAAAAAGAACCTCCGTATTTCGATTTGTTCCGAGGTTTTATTTTTTACAATAAAAAAATATTGCTTCGTAATTATTTCGATAACCTCGTTATATTTTTTATGGATTGTAACATGTTATGTATGCATTAATTAAACGCCTTTAAAACATAGAAAAATAAACTGACATTAAAATACCTATGTACATATTATGTATTATTTATATACACTGTATTTCTTATAATTATTTTTTATGCCCATTAATGGACGTTTTATATTTATTTATTAAAAATGTCAACATTTTTGTAAACCATGAATACATAATAAGATCTTGTTCGCTGTTCTTACAACAATATTTTACACTCATAATACATTTTCCTATCATAATTATATTTATTTATTTATATATGTTATTGTATACGTATTGCCAAAAGGTGCATTATACTAAGGTTTTTCTACTTTGTATCACAAAATGTTTTATTTTGAGTATGCGGTGCGCGAAATTTAGACTAGTGTCTAGTCCGTCCGATTGGTTCCGCATTCTTTATAAGTGATACTCATCACAGTACGTGCGTACGTTCTGTATAATGTCATGAACAGGGCATTAGGTATAACTGGAAACACGTGGCAATCACTCGAGATGACTAACGGTAGTCGTCTTGGACTCCATGGAGTCCCAGCGTAGTCTAACTCGTCTGTGTGCCGTTAGAAATGTATCTTTGACATAGATAATTCTCATAAAACTAGTTTGCTGTAAACTTTTTGCTTGAATTGAGAGAGCAAAATTTTTGTGTGGTTCGTTTTTTGATAAATTAATTTTTAACAAGCTTGGCATATTTATATGATTTTATCTCTCGTAATGTTTGTAATTCACATTAGCGTAGTACCTAATTGTTTTATAAAGAATTTATCTTAAAGTACTTCCCACCACCTGATAAGTGTATTTTTACCTAATTATGTACTTGAATCGTTTGTTAGTAAGCTTTACACGTGACTTGCGTATCGATAACCAAAGTGTAACTGTTTACCGCCATAGTTTTTTTTTTTATTGGATTAAATCGTTTCACAATGTGCAGCGTGTAGGTGCTGCGCGATTATAAGCCTCGATATTTTTTTGTAAATTTATTTAAGTGACATTCCAATTAAAGTATCTACCAAAGAGATGTATTTTTCTCATTGTATTGAAACATCACGTCCCTTTTCTTCGGTAAGTATAAAATAGTATGTATTTACTACACGAAAAGCTCAGTTACCGAGATATGTTTTGAAGTGATAATAAATCCTCCAAATAAACATACATTATCGAAATAAAATTTTAGAACTACGTCGTAATTCATTAGACCTCATCTTGTAGTTTGACCGCAAGTGCTATACCGACCTTTGGGTGCGGCGACGCGAGGCGGGGAACAAGGAAAAATAAAAAGACTAGCTGCACGAACTCTCGTGACATCTATTTCATAGAATACATCTTGCAATATCGGTTTCATAATTCTTCAGTGATTTGATAGTATCTACATACATAGGTAGTTAGATACATCCATATACTATGTACAATAAAAGCTCCTTATTCGCTGGTGAAAAAAGTGCAACCCAGTTCCTGTATTCGCAGCTAAAAATCTCTTATTACCGTATATAATCGGTAAACAAAAAAAGATTCGGTGTCTGTTATTAAATGCGTCAGCATCTTTTGAGTACTGCGAACACGTGCCGAGGCGGTTTTTATAAAGGATGTAAACGAATGGACTAATATCAAACTAAAACAAACCTGACTACTAGTAGTACTACTAGTCTAAAGGTAATTATCAAATCTGGCCGCCACAATTTCGCAACCAAAGAAAAGACTTCAACGAGCAGTGCCAACATGAACTTGAATTTAAAAAACTTGAGTGAAGACTTAAGAATGGCTAATGAAATCTGTGACTATTTTATGAAAATTGATCCATCTATGGAAAGGAGCCTTATTTTTAAAAGGCAAATTCTTAGTGTACATCTGAATATCAATCTCAATTTAAACATCCTTTAAGTGGCGAAGCAAGAAAATATTACTAAATTTTTTAAACTTTTGCCTAAAATTCGATCGATTTTAATTGCTAATTTATCAATAAATTCGCTTTATTTTAACATACATATTGCTTTTTTTGGAACCTTGGAACATATCCCCTATGATTCTATACTAATTACCATTCCATATTTGCAGTTTCTGTATTCACAGCATATTTATGGAATGTATCCCCTGCAAATAAGGAGCTTTTACTGCACTTCAAGTTCATTTAAATATTTGTCAATGCTTACCATAGTGTGTTTGTCAAACCAATATCTTCGGTGCAAGTATTATAACTGTCAAATATTTAATAAAATGTTCTTCTATAAAATATTATAAGAAGCAGGTTTTCAAAAACTGATTAAAATGATATGAGCATATATCATTTTTTATTTACCATACTTTCTGCTGTAATGGTTAGAGTCATTGCAATGTTCTTTTATGAAAATTTTGTAAGTGAACTAGTACTACTCAAATATTCAAAATGTTGAAATCTTTAAAAGGAGGACACAGCAGACATTGATTTGACAACTATGAGAAGCCATTTTGCAATATTTCATTTTGTTCTTTTTAATGATGATTGCTGTCTTTTTTAAGTTCTGATTATCGTTAAGAGAGGGAAATGGATGGTTATTAAAGGGAATATTGTTTTTTCCAGTTAACTCCTTACTAAGAATTTTTGTATTATGTTTCTTGTTAACATTGCCTTTGATTGTCTTGCGTTCATTGTTCAATTTCCTCTTTCTGTATTGTTTTATTAACATATGTTTTCATATACAGTTGGTGTTGGTTTCTGTGGTGACCTATTAGTCAAACTACAGTAAGTACTGAAGTCTATCCAGTTATTGTAAAACATGTATAACTAGTGCTAGATGTAAAATGCGACAAAACCATAATAGCATTCATATGACAACACCTAAATGTGTAAAAATTAAATATAAGACTAGCTTTGGATAAATAGGTGAATCTGTCAATTACATTAGATTAACTGCCTCGGTGGTCGAGTGGTTGAAAGTGTAACTGCTGTTCTGGAGGTCCTGGGTTTGTATCCCAGCTCAAGTACCAGTAGTACTTGAGCTGGGTTGTTTTTCTAACTTGAAATTCCCAGTAGCGTATCAGAGTTTGGATTTGTGCCTGGTGTATGGCAATAGGCATACCTTCTATTCCATAAGGGGGCATATTATATAGTGGTGAAACATGGAAGGTATTACACTCCTACACCTACCTCTTTGCAGCTAAAAGGTGGATGTTACATTTTTCTTAATAATTACTCTGTGAGTACTGGAATGTAGCAAATGATATGTCTCGTAGAGTAATTTATTTTGACTTTTATCTCAGTGTCTGATTTTGACAATATTTACTGTTTCCATGTTCCAAATTGTATCAACTCATTTCCAGCACTGTAGTTGACATCTATTATATTTGCTTACTTATTAAGAGTAACAGTAGCAACATAGACCTTCTGGCAGATGACCGGCTGGTCACCAACATCTTTGCCATTCTGCAGTCATCATCATCATCAGCCTGCTCCCGTCCACTGCTGGACATAGGCCTCTCCAATGGCACGCCACTGAGCTCGATCTTCTGCTCTTCTCATCAAAGTTATATTAGCCTGTAAATAAATGATATCTAGTATTCATTTGTAATTCTAACTGTCATACTTGAACTCGCTGGGATATTTGCTGTCAAATGCTTCCGAATTAGATGGTAACTTCATAATATCTTAAAATTATCACAGTGTAACGTGAGCACTATATATCATCATCATTAGCCTCTAAATATCCACTGCTGGTCATAGGCCTGATCGGCAACACTGCTTCCGACATTATATATAACAAATATGATTAATAGTTCCATGTGAATAATAAATATTACTATTATTATTATTACAGAGTACATTAAATGCTAAATCTATTTAATCAGTAACGCCAGTCACCAATGTAACACACCTTTAGCTAAGTAATTTAATAAAACGACGGCTATTACGTTCGCTAAGCTGGCAGTAGTGTAAGGCTGTGTTCTGGCTTTGCTAAGGCTAGCTGAGTGAATGTGTAACCGGCAGTATGATACACCTGCGGCGTCGTGACTTCCGCGATCTATCGTACGTGCGATTCGTAGTAAAATGATTTTATCTCAGTTAATACCTGCTATTGGTTTTCTGAAATAAATATTGTAATGACCCGGTTTAATAATGTCTCCCGGTTTAATATTGTACGCTATTGGTTTTATGAAAGAAATATTGTAATGACCCGGTTTAATAATGTCTCCCGGTTTAACAATGCCTGCTATTGGTTTTATGAAAGACAAATTCAAATTAAAATTGAAAAGTTTTAATCATTATAAGGTATATAAATACACTTAATGAACGTCAAACAAATCTTATACATCATCATCTTATTCATCGGCTTTGA